>JBAMIE010203327.1:0-10877 GCA_037177295.1 Kaempferia parviflora
ATGCACACACAACGCATCAAACCCTAATTCCTTTACGCATCTTCCACCGCTTCTTCGAAGACTAACTTGAGCGTCGGAGTAGCTACGCCGAAAAACCCTCTAACCGTCATTCTAACCTGCTCTTGTTGGCATGTTTCATCCCAGGCTCCTTGTAAAAGCTTCGCAAGACCACGTGGCCAGGTAATCAACATGATAGTTAACCTTAGCGTACAATCATCGATGAGTTGACCATCGATATTCTCAAACAAGATCAAATTGGAGTGACTGCACCGGGGAACCTCTGACCATCATTCTAACTTGATGCTCTTATCATGTTTCATCCCAGGCTCCTTGTAAAAACTTTGCAAGACCACGTTACCAAGTGATGGTTATGATTTCAACATCAGCGCACAATCACCGACAAGTTGACCATCAACTTTCTCAGGTAGGATTAAATTGGCACCGTCGTCTGTGGAAAACTCTGAGCTAAGAACTGAACTGAGATATTATAAGATTGATGCAGACACTGGAAGACCCAACGTTGAGGGCACTGAAAGATCAAGCAGCATCACCATGACTACGAAGGACATCAACAAACTAGTTGCGGCCACGGTATAGGCGGTGTTGCGAGGACAACCCCAGTAGTCCGTATCACCTGCGCCCAACCCCTTGAGTGAGCTACTACCTCAACTTGTTGAGACATCACCTATACTTCAGGAAAAATCAACTCAGCCTATATGAACGCCCAAGGAGATATTCCCTACCTAGGCCGGTACTTTTTTCTATAAGAGAAGAATCTTTGGGATCTTCAAGGGGAGACCCCATGTCGAAGTCCCCCAGAAGAAAAAGTTTGTGTGTAAGAGTTGAAAGCTTGTTGAGGAGGACTTAAAGGATAGAGTATCAATAACATAAATACATGTGATATAAAGAAGAAATTAGTTTGGACGTTTTGGATAGCATTTTTATACTTAGTGTATATTCGACTAAAGAACATGTGTTTTGGATCAAAGCCAATAAAATAACTCAAAGTTGAGAACTCGGACTCGACTAATAGCTGAACCAATTAACTCTTTGTAATAAAGTTGCGAGCCGATAGGATCTTCTCTTCTTTAATAAAGAACTCTTTGTACTCCACATGCAATCTATTAGATTTTAACTATAAGAAAAGAGAGAATAATATGTTAAATAATATTTTTTTATAATCTAAATATTTGGGCCTTCGGTTCAATTATTATTGGAGATGGATGACTGAGTCTCACCGACCAGCTACCAGGTAGATCTGAAAGGATTCTTCACCCAGTTAAATAACATTCCTTATTAATTCATTTTTTTTCTCATCTGCTCTCGCTCATCTCCTCTTCACCCGGTCTGTAACATAAAAGGTAAATTATTTAGTTCTCATCTATTGTAAATTTGTAATGGATTTATATTGTTATTCTTAATTTTTTTTTTTCTTTTGCCATCCATGATTAAGTCTAAATTTAAATTAAAACGTTTATTTTTTTATCATCTTCACATAGGTAATATAGTCCAACAGTACAACTTGGAAGTAATATCAAATTGAATTTATACTTGATAAATTAGGTTCTATTTAGAGCTGTCAGATGAGTCAATCCGTAACCAGGTAGATCAGCCCATGGTTGGTTAGACAGGAAGGGCTGATCCGTCATCTTAACGGATTGGAAAGTCTCCAACCCAACTCAATCCAAAGCGAGTTGTGAGTTAGACGAGCCAACCCACGAACCCATCAAAAATTTAAAAAATAAAAATAAAAAAATATATTATTTTATTTCGAAAAGATTTCATCAATCAAATGTATCTATGTAAATGAATATAAATGGGTACTCTTGTTTAATGAAAAATATTATTTTTATTTTAAAATAATAAAAAATAATAATAATAAATTGACATAAAATTTAACTTAAATGTGTTTCTTAATCATAGATCGACCCTAACATATCACGAACATAGGTGAGTCAACCCGCAGTAGATTTATGTTGATAAAATTATAACCCAATATACTTAAATTATTTGATAAAATAGACCAACCATACATACCAAACCCAAATTGACAATTCTAATTCTATTGTTCCTTGTATTTTTAAGCATTTTTATAATTTTGGTAAATATTAATTACTTGAATATAAAGATTATGGTGGACTATGAATTTGGAAATGGCAAAAAGCATGAAGACAAAAAATTAAAAAAAAAAAAAAAAAAAAAAAGTTAGGTCGAGATTCAAGAATTTGTTCAATCCCAAAAACATTTACGAGTTAAATTTATTACTAATACTTAAAAAAAACCAGAAAAACATTTGCAAAATACTAATATGCAGCTTTATGCTACGATGATTCGGACCGATACATGGTTTTGCACCAAGATAATTGACACTTTTTAAAGCTTACTTCGAACAACTTCGTCCAAGTACAGTCAGTTAAACTTCTCATGTAACCAAGATATGATGCAACCACGATAATTATTACATGATACCAAAATGGGTCTTGAATAGACTTCTCAGGAAACCCTTCAACAGTTCACATTCAGTGCACAACTTTTGTTAGGACAAACAGCATCCAATCCATAAATCTTACTTCGTTCAGGTAAACATTACAATAGTTGGGGGGAAAGAAAAAGCTGAGGAAAACGGCCAACTACTTCTACAACATCTACATATCACAGGTTAGTTTCCTGAGTGCTGATGACAACCCTAGATCAGGTTGCAATCCAATGTGATTAGAAAACACTGTAATTATCTAATACCGATGCTGATTCTTCGTGAAAAAAGAATGCCTAAGTGCTTCATGGGCAGTCAATCGTTCTGAAGGCTCGTACCTGAGGAGACCTTGTAAAAGATCAATAACATCGCCAGCAGAGTGATCGACATGCTGCATAACAATATTCTGCAAAATGTATGCCTATTATAAGATATAGTCCAAGCTCAACTAACAATCAACCAGAGTTACCATCTTGCTATGTGACTAATCTACTAGTTTATTGAAAACCATGTAACAGGAAAGCTAGAGCTCACACAAGCTGCCAAGGAACAATTTATATATATTTACATTCTTAATATTACCTTCTTATGTGAGTGAGTATATATATACTTCACGGGCTCAAACCCAATACAAATATATAAATTGATCAGGAAAAAAAATTGACACAGGATTTGAAGCTTGATCCATCTACTCCAACATCATACATGAGTAAATTAGCTAGCCATTTATCATAAATGGGATATTTATATCAAGACTTTTTGCACATTTACCTGCAGACGGACTAGTTTTTGAACAGCTTTAATACTCTCCCTGGATGTAGCACCTGCTGGCCAGTTCAACCGACCTTTTCTAATGTATTTCTCAGCGTGCCTACTGGAATTGATACCACAGAACAAGAAAACAGTGTAAAAAATAATGCAACCGAAGCACTACAGATCTCATTGGTATATTTTGTGAAGCAATCAAATGTTACTTACTCAGCTCTCTTCAGCATATGCTGGGGAAAGGGGCCCAACACTCTCTCCATCATGGCCATGTGTTCTAAATTTTCATGGGTCTGGAACAAAGCCTCCCCCTGTAATGAAGCATTGGGCAATAGACAATGTCAGCTTAGAGAACAACCAAGAATGACACCATATATAGTAAAA
The DNA here is from genome assembly GCA_037177295.1 of Kaempferia parviflora. Classification (NCBI taxonomy): domain Eukaryota; kingdom Viridiplantae; phylum Streptophyta; class Magnoliopsida; order Zingiberales; family Zingiberaceae; genus Kaempferia; species Kaempferia parviflora. The sequence goes on from JBAMIE010203327.1 coordinate 3,623, forward strand.
CATAAACAGTAACATACCGAGCAAAGTTCTACAAGGATACAACCAATGCTCCATATATCACATGGATAACTCCATCCAAGCCCTGACAACAAAATAAAAAGTTAAAATATTAAGACTTCACTCCAACAACCAGTTCTGTAGTCAAAGTTGGCCTGCAAAATCAGATGCCTACCCAAGATAACCTCTGGTGCTCGATAATGCCTGGTCGAGACTATATAAGTATGGTCCTTGCGGTCATAGGTTGCGCTACCAAAATCAATTAACTTAATGGCACTAGATTTTGGAAGCCTCTTGGAGAATGAACCATCCTTTTAAAATGTAAAGTATGTTATAAGCAGAATTATAATAAATTGCAGAACCATAAAATAACATGAGTATGTTTTCACAAAAACAAAAATGAGAAACAATTGAATACCTTATATTCAGAGACCTTGATATACTCAGGGGACACAAAAAGAATGTTCTCGGGTTTTAAGTCTGTATGAATGAGATGCAAATCATGCATAACTGCAACAAAAGAAAAAGCAATCCATCATGAACAAAGAAGCAATACATGACCAGAAAACCACTAATATTTAAGGAAAGCTATAAGAGGGGGGAAGTAGCAACAGCAGGCAAGACACTAGTCTAAAAGAATAAATTAAAGAAAAATTAAATGACACCGCTTAAGATTCAAGACAATTACGAAAAGCAACCACAATACTTGGAAGGAAATCATCAACTAGAATTAATCTAATGACAAAAAGGTTGGAAGAGTTTTCTACACACATGCAACAGATTCCAACAGTTGTCTGCCAATCTCGCGAACAAGGTCAATGGGAAATGAGCGATAACCATTTTTCCGTAGAAAATCGTATAAGCTTGGTCCAAGCTTCTCAAATACCTGTTAAAATAATTTAGATTTGTGGACAATTGAACTACCTAAAGTAGCTTGTAAATTGGTGAAACTGTTGCAAAACACTTACTATACAGACATGGTTACGATAGTCAAACCAGTTCCATAATTGCACACAACTGCAAAATAGACCCATTTACACATGTAACCTTAATTCTACCAAAACATAAATTAAGGGTAGGGTAAAAAGCTATTCAGAACGGCATTAAAGTAAAAAATAAAAACTCACCGATTGCCATTCTTGTCATGTTTACCAAGATGATGTAGTACGTCAACCTCGATCATAGCAGCCTCCCGATATTTCTTAATGGATCGAACAATTTTAATAGCTACCATCTCCTTCTTTTCACGATCCCAACATTCCAATACCTGACCGAAAGTACCTAAGAAATAACAAACAAAAAAGGGCATAAACAACCTTTCTAGATTTTATATAATGGACACTAGTCATTATTTATTATATGAAAGATTATCAAAATACTCAAAGATTGAAATTATCTTAGGTGATGAAACTAACCTTCACCAATCTTACTGTAGATCTTATCTGAAAAAACATAAAGAAAACAAAGGAATTAGTAAGAAACAATGCTTTTTTTCCTTCAATGAATGACATTCAGAAATGAATTTCCAATTTCTTGGTTTTTAAAAGATTGAACTATCTAAATAATTTAAAAAATCATGGGATTTGTTTCAATGAAACAATAAGATTTTTTTTTTTCCATTTTTCTTGATTTTAAAAGACAACTATTCTGAAATAACAAATTAAAAGATGGTACAAAAATAGACTATCAGTCTCAAATTGTCAAAAGAAAAAATTCTATTCATCCTGGTTGGAGGTGCATGCAATAGTTCGCTATAGAGAAATCTATCCTTCAGACAATTAATGTAACTCAAGGTCAAATATGTCTAACCCTACCTTTTACAGGAAGATATAAGAGAATAATTGACACATAAAAAAGCAATGTTCTGTCTTGTCAGGCCAAAGGTAGCAAACATAAAATAACCTCAAAGTATCATAACCCAAAATGTTTGGAAATGTATAATTTTGGTGAAGAAAAAATATCTGAACAAATGAAACTAAATAAAGTGATGAGATTCAAGTCACAATGTTACCGACATTAACATGCATGCATCAACTTTATTTAAAATCATAAATCCTGCTACACACAGACCACTCCCAGCCATAAAAGTTCAGAAATTGGTAAACAAGTAATTACAGCGAGAAGTCAAATTTTCTCCGACAGCAAACATATAATGCCCATCTTTATCATCCTCTCTCCAAGGGGGGGAAGCATTTCGAGCCACTCCCTTCGAAAACAGAGAAGAACAAGTATGGTGTGAAGATGCCGTCGATGAAATTAAGCTGTTCACATCGCCAGCTTCTTGCCCACATAATATTCCTATCTGATCCTACACACAACCATTCATTCATTCTTTGCACTTAATAAACACAATCATGATGCCACTTATTCCGTTAAAATCTCCTTTCAGAAAAATTAGTTCAGCAATATATTTTAAATGGGTAAAATGAAGATGAGAAATCAGTTTACAAGATTATTCTAGCTTAAGTAACTAACAGACAAGTTACAGCTCGCAACATATTCAATCGATATGACTGAACAAAGATATGCATCTAGAACAATAACAAAGGTGTTAATTGTTCAATATATCCCAAACTTAGAAATTTAGTAGTCCAAACTAAAACTTAAAAAGCAAAATTAAAAAAAAAAACATTGACCTAGTTTAGGCATTAAGTTTTATTATATCCTATCATTTGAATCTGATTAAGTTTGTCTTCTTTCTATGCCAACTAACCTGTCACATCCTTACTGTATCAGAGTTATGAATTCAAAATTGTACTTCTAGCTTAACAAAAACTGGGATTATTTAAGGCAACTTATCAACCTAATCTAAACCAATACAAGTAGCCAATTTGGATTCGATTTGGGTGATTATTTGACAATATGGCAGGTTGACCAGCAATATGGACAAGAATTTAACCAAGATGCACACCAAGCTAGATTTGACCCTATCAACTTCAGCTCAAATCATCATATTTATAGTTGAACCAGATCAATACTAGTATCATAATTTAAACTAAATCTAGCAATTTACCCATGATGAAATATTCTTAGAGCTACAACTGCACAGCAGCAGGACATATACAATCTATTATATTCTGTGACAGAAAAAATATATCATTTTCAAGCATATAGTGCCACATTAAACAACAAAGCATATTCTGCAGCATTTTTGTGTACATATGAAAATCAATATTCATATTGCAAGATCACTAATGTGAGTGAAACCATCATGTGATGCACATATTTGAAAAGAAAAAAAGGAAACAAAGAATAAATAGTATATGATTAAAATTCATAAGAAAAATAATAAAACAGAGGTTTATAGATTATTTGATATAATATTAAACAAAGCATATAACTCAGATCAATTGAGACCAAGTCGATCACAATATATAGAACCAAACAATAAGTTAAAAAACATTTTGCACATGGGGGACAATCTTCCCCCTAAGATCCAAGCACTAACAGAAAAAAAAAAAATTAAGAACAAAAGTAGCATACGGTTCTGAGGGGACGCTGACAGATCCTCACCAGATCCGATAGCTGCCGAACAGACCGGTTCAATAACGACAAAAAAAATCGATATAATCAAACTTACCCAGGATCCTTTAAAACTTTAGGGATCTGACAGACTATAAGAAGAAACAAAGGACCGGATTTCCGCCTGATAATTATTTCAAGAAAAAGTTTACCTTTGAATGCTGGGAGATGTCCAAATTATGTCTCGGCCGCTTCCAGGGGCGTCGATCGACGTGATTGTGGGGAAATTCCCCTGGACGCTCCATTTCCATGGCAGATTCAACCAAAGCAACAGAAGCAAAGAGGAGGATCCAAACCCCTAATCTCAAAAAAGGGGAAAGTTTTTTGCCCCAATTTGTATATGGTGATGGACTGCTCGTCCCGACAACCCTTTATAGACGAGGAGGCTGGGTTACAGCTCCAAGTTACTGGCTTTAGTTGGGCTTCTTCAGAGAGGCCCAAATTATGAACGAACGAATATGATTCAGAATTTTTACGTCACCCTTAAAATTCAGAATTAAATTATGTACCACGATTTATTAAATACCTAAATTACAGTAAATATTTTAGAGATCAACTTTTTAAATACCTATATAAACTGTTCTTTGAATTTATTAAATAAGTTTTTTTAATTACTAGATAATGCACTATTTTTTTTAAATATCCCTCCATCCATAAACTTGTATACACAAAATAAAAAAAATAGATCGTAAAAATATAACCAACTCGTGGCCACTAGTCACTATTTCAAATCTAACGGCTGTGAAATTGTCTAGGCAACCAAGTTAACTATGAAAATAAAATCACGGGCGCTTGATAGAGTAGTCATTTAATTGGGATTTTCCCATCTCATATATTTAGTTAGTTAGAAGGTGACAAATTTATTATAATAGAATAAGAGATTAATTTTTATGGATAAATACTCTTGGAGAAAAATATCACTCTCACCTCCTAACTAACTTGTCAGTCAGTCTATGTTTAGGGGCTAGGGCACCAATTTTTATTAGGGCACATTATTTTTAATATATATTAAATATATTTTAATATATATTTTTTAAAGAGAATGGAAAAAATAAGGCACACACTACAAGAAAATGCTTAAATAGTAATAGAAATAGAGACCGAATTGAATTCGGTCGCTAAACTAACGATCGAGTAAATTTCGATCCCTAGTTTAGTGGCCGTGTTCAAATTAGTCCTTAAAATAGCGACCCAAATAATTTCAGCCCCTAATTTAGTGATTGAAATTGTATTCGGTCTCTATTTTAACATCCAAATACAATTTCAGTCCCTAATATAGCGACCGAATTAAAATCGGTCGCTATATTAGTGACCAAAGTAATTGTTGGTACCGGAAGGAGCAAGATTGAACTTTGTTTTGATAATGAAAAATGGTTCAAGTTAAGTTTGTTTTGTGGACTGATATGGTTTGCTGAGTGTACAGGAAAGTTCTAGGTAATCTAGGTACGAAAGTCTTGACCTGCAGGGTTGAGCAACGAAGTCTTGGCGAGTGAAGCCGAGCATAAAGTCTTGGCGAGTGAAGCCGAGCATGAAGTTTTGGTTTGGGGATTGAGCAGAAGACTTTGCCAAGCGAGGACAGCGGACAGGAGTCGAGACGGATCGAGGGTCAGACGTTGTCAAGTTCCGGATCTTCTAAGGCCGATCAAAGTCCAACCGAATGTGCCGGTTGATAAAAGGTAATTTCTTCTAAGTGGAGTAGGTGAGGACGCGTTCCCCGGAGAGGGAATAGTAGACGTCGGTCCTACCTAGGATTCTGGTGAAACCTGAAAGTTAGGACCAAGACAGCACTAGCTGTTCTTCTTTACATGTTCCTACTTGTGCTAACTTTTACAAGGGTATACTTGGTTTTTAGGACGAACATAGTTTATCCGAACAAAAGATCTCGGGTATACAGTATTCGAGGCACCTCCAGGGGTAAAGGAGGCGCCTCGGGTGCCTTTGCCCGAAGGCCCAGCGCAGAAAGGTGCGAGGATGCCTCAGAGCTCAGGGAGGCGCCTCCTCACGGATAAACTCTGCTGGATAGAGTTTTGTTATTGCCTATAGAGTGGAGGGACCGGAAGGCGTCTTTAGGGGATTGAAGGCCCCCTCCAGGCGGATAAAGGTAGACTCCACCGGCGCTTATCCAGGCCATGATCTGGAGGCGCCTCTAGAGGTTTGGAGGCGCCTTCAGCGAAGTATATAAGGGTTGTTCAGCTGCTTATTTCGAACAATATTTTTAGATACAACTTCTATTCTTTAATCTTTCTGCTGTGCGTTGTTTTTACACCGACTCGAAGATGTTGCAACGCTACTCCGACGACCCAGAGTGAGATTCTACTATTAAATCGTCATTATAATTTAGTTTATTTTTTTGTACTTAAATTCCAATTCATCTGTACTCAATTTGTAATCTTTCAAACTATTAGTGAATTGCCCAAAGTAAACGATCAAAGATCGTGGACCTTACAGTAGGAGTTGTTATAAGACTCCGAAGCAAGTAAAAATAATCGTGTACTTTACTTTTTCGCTGTCTCCTTTCTTTTGTTAAGAACTTACTTTCCGCTACATACTTAGTTTAAATCCGAAGATTTTTTCGTTGTGATATTCTCCTCCCCCCTCTATATCGCTCTTTTCGATCCTACAATTGGTATCAGAGCGAGGTTTACTCAATTCTGGTGAAACCACCAATTGAGCACTTTTTGGATTTGTATTTTCGTCGCATAGTCAGAAAGAGTATTCTTGCCTTTTTCTGATTTTCATCGTTCTAGTTTTTATTTTTTCGTTTATCATTCTTCCCGCACTACTAATCCAAGACTAAGTCTTGGTACATTCTTTTTGTTTCTGTTTTTGTAAGATTTTCTTCCCCTCTATTCCTATGACTTTGCAAGAACGATACAACACTGCTCGCCCCCCTCTATTCTCCGGAGAAGATTCAGATATTGGAAGAGCCAGATGGAAGTCCACTTGAAAACTCATGTGGACATGTGGATAATCATCCAATCCAGCCTCAACCTTCCGAGGGACAAAATGGTGAGCTACGATAAGTTGGACTATGCTGCAAAGAAACTAATTGAAGTTGATGCCAAAGCAACACAAACCCTCCAGTGTAGACTCACAAAGGAGGAACTCAACCGTGTCGGCCCCTTCAATTGTGCAAAAGAACTTTGGAGCAAGCTGATAGAGCTACATGAAGGAACATTAAGCACCAAGGTAAGCAGGCATGATTTATTACTAAATCAACTATATACCTTGAAAATTGGATGGAGAAATGACCATCGAACTGCACGTCCGCATCCAAGAGCTGATGAACAGATTTCACATTATCGGGCATAAGATCGAAAATCGCAATCTTATAAGGTATGCATTAAACTCCTTCCCTAGGAACTCCCTGTGGGCATCAATGGTGGATGCCTACAAAGTTTCTAAGGATCTTTCTTCAATCAAATTAGATGAATTATTTTTTGAATTTAAGCTTCACGACAGACTAACGGTTCACTTGTAGAGAAAGGTATAGCTTTAGTTGTAGGTAAATCCAAGAAAAAGGCGCCTGAACCTGAACCTAATTCAAACTCAGAATATGAAGAGGAAGAGCTAGCTGAACTCGTGAACATCGTTCGGAAGATGTTCAAGGCACAGAAGGTTCAAAAGAAGAAGAAGACGGGACAATCAAAGGATGATCCGACTGAACCAAGTATGAGCCAGAAGAACAAGGTGAATATCACCTGTTATGGGTGTGGGAAGAAGGGACACTTCAAGT
>JBAMIE010203337.1:0-10877 GCA_037177295.1 Kaempferia parviflora
TGAAATTTATCACCCTAGCAACCCCTATGATTGCCCCACATGCTTACAATATTCAAAGGAAGTAATCATAAAACAAAGCTAGCCATCACATGGAGAAGAATTCCTCGATTTTGGCAGGATTCGATCCTTACTCAATTTTATAAATTTATCATGTGATAACTAACTCGACTATACCTCAGGACCAAGGGACATATAGATGGTAGTAAAAATTGATTCATTCGTCCTAATGTCTCTGTTAACTCGTCCTCATGTTAACAAGTCCTGATTAATAATTTTGGATAGTTAAATAATGATGGCTATTGAACTGAAGAGGTAAATTATCGAGGACTATTAACATTGGATCAATAATACCAATGCAGGAGAAGGGGACGGTCGCATCCTCTGTTCCCACCAAGGTACGCGCCTACTATGTATATTTTACCTTTTGAAAAAGGATTATAATTTTATTTAGAACTTCGCTTATTAATATAATTATTTATTTATTTTGCTTTCCATTTACACAAAAGGACAAGACACTCCTAGTCAAATGCTTTAACGAGACACTTGGCCATTATCATTGAGTTGTTATTAGTTAGTAGACACCAATCAACAACTCTGTCTATCAAAATTCAAACTACTTTTATTCTGGGCTATTTTAAAATTAGATTAAAAATTCAACTAGTTAATTCAAAATATAGAATTATTTAAATATTATAAAAAATAATCATATATTTTAAAAATAAGTTTGGAAGTCTAATAGTAATTAAACTCTTTTATGAAAAATTAAACAATTATATTTTTAAAAGAATTAATATCGTTCATTTATATGTTTAAATGATTATATCTTCTATTATATTTTCACCATTTAAATCGGATTTTCGCTTCACTAAATCTAACAAAAATTCGATATTTAAAACTTAAATAAATTACAATAAATACAATTATTATTGTATTTATTTATTATATTGTATGAAATGTTATTATTATTTAAAATAATAAATACATTTTAGGAATTTAAATGACATGCGACCAAATCTCGCCAGACGATTTCCGAAATGGCGACGAAAAAAGACCCGAAATCTCGGAACAAACCCTTCCAAAATCTTTAATTTCTTCCCTTCTCGAATTTCTGGACTTTGCTTCGCAATCCCTGTTTGGAGTCTTTACTGCGGAGCTTTCTGAATCCTTGGTCTTGATACTCTTCAGGTTTTCTCCCTTTCTGTGTTTTTTTTTTTTTGGTTATTTCTGGATATTTTTGCAGGTTTTGTTGTTGCTCTACTCGCAAAATCTGATTATTTTTCATTATTGTAGTTGAATTTATTTGTGTGGTTTTTGGAAGAACCCTTTCTGTTCTTCGATTCCCGTCAATTTTCTTGAATTGACCCTTTTTGGAAGAACGCTTCTGTGTGGATATTTCTTCAAAAAGTTCAGTTTTTTTTTACTTGTTGAAGTAGTAATCTTCCGATTTCTTTGTCGAAACTGCAAATCGATTAAGATTGTTGCTTAAAATTGTCCTCTTTCTAGTTCTCGAGTCGTCCCTGTTGTTTCCCCTCTTATTCCATGGGGAACGCGTGCGGCTGCATGCCTGAGGCGGATCCGGGAGTCGGAACCAGATCGCGGAGCAAGCGGGACCTGGCGTCGAGGTCTCACCGATCGATGGCGTCGTCGGAGGAGGAGCTGTTGCACCGTCGAGCGCTGGCGATTGCCATACAGCAGACTCAGCTGTCGCAACGCTTTGAAGGCTCCATGTCGAGGAGGATCGGCTCCACGAGCTTACGGCGGCGAGACCTCCCTGATTCGCTGGATAATCCAAAGCAGGTAACTTCTGCTTGCAACTCTCTTTATGCATCGAACTACAGGTTTGTTCTTGAATGCTTTATCCTTTTGAAAATACAGATTGGTAAGTAAATCGATGATAGCTTTTCCGACTGCTAAAAGGCAGCATGGTGTTTACTTTCAACTGGAAAAAACAAGAAAATTCACAGTATATATGAATAATATAGGTATGGATGGCTAAGAGTCACTGTTAAGATCGAATTCGCAATCACGATACAAAGAGACACAAGGTTATATTATGCTAATACGGCTTGTGGACCGTACGTCTTTTGTCGATAAACATATCCATTATGGTATTCAGAAGACAAATTGCAATTCCAAGTTAAATAGTGAGGAGACAGAATGATAGGATTGAAAAGCTTCTTACTTGTCATCTTTCTAGCGATAAAGGTCTAAATAACTAGAGTTAGGCATTGATTCTCTTGAACTCAATATTCTCTTTCACTCTTTCTAGATCGTAGATTTGCAAATAGTGTAGATACTAAGTTGTCTCAGAGCCCTCACATGAAGTAAACATGGACATACATGTTAGATCTACTCAACTAGAAAAGCATACTTCAGACATCGATGCAATGGATATCTTTTTTACCGCAACTTTGTGTAAGTTTTTGATTTATATAGGATAAAGAATCGAAGAGCTTTCAATGCTTTGTGCGAAGAGCTTTACCATTTTTTATAGCTTATTAATACATTACAAAAAATTGGTTTAGTCGTGGTGAAAATGTTGAGATGAATGTGAGGTTACTAGATAAGTTTAAAAAGAGGTGTAGATGGTATTGAAGAAGTTGAATCCATCAGAGTTGAAAGTGGTGTGAGAGGTCGAGAGAGTAGGAAAAAAACTTTACTACATGTTAGTAAAAGTAATTTAAGAGAGCTATATATTACTTTTTAGCTTCTATAAAGCCTTGGATGAGTCTGATTGAGGGATTAAATTCATGTTGCCTATGGAAAATAGTTGGACTAAGAGTCTTATTATTGTTATAAGAATGTTTCTCTTTTGATTCAGTCTTTTATGTGTATAAGAATAAGAAAGTCTATAATACGATAATTTCTAGGGTAATTATGTGTGTTTATGTGCCCCTTTCCTTCTAAATACTCCAATTTAGTCCTAATCAATACATGGTAATTAACTTAATAAAATCAGGAAAAATTAATTCATAATTTTTTTTCTTTAAATAAGTACCATGCAAGATAATGAAGATTCTTTGCAATATAAAAGTGAAACTTGTAATTTTCACTCTATTAATTTCCAGTTGTTTGCAAGGTTCAGCTGATATGGGACATTATCGTTTAATCGTTTGTCTTGACGAAGTAGGTACTCCTTCATAAGATCTTTATAGTTACATAGAAAATTGTTTTTTTTTATTTCATGTTGCTTGAAAGGATTGTAAGGCTCCTTCTAGTTGTGTTAGAATATTGTTAAGACGAGGTGCTAAAGTTGGTGAGAGGTTGCTCATTCAAGCGATTTTCCAATGTTATATTCGTACATGGCTCAAACTCTTTGTATCTCCCATAAAACAAAATCTTTGTCATCAAAACCTATCAATCTTTTTGTTTCATCTGCCGCGAACATCATTCCCACTCTTGTATGATTAGCACAATACGATATCCCTTATCGCGTTCACTATGTTTCACATGGTTTGAACTTTTAGTTGCATCTGTGAATCCCATATCGTTTTCATTAATTATTGGAAATTGAATACTAGTTACCCTATGTACTCAGACTTGGACAAAGGTACAATTATCTGACACAGGTATGCATCGAAGATGAAGGGTTTAGTACACAAAAATTTACCTCATTTTATTCTCATAGGCTTTTAGAGATTCTAGCTCTAGATTTCTATTTACTCTCATTATGGATTTCTATTCCGGTTAAGAGGCTAACAATTTTCATTGGAACACGGAAAATGCACTTTCAGCAACAAGTTTTTCTCGAGAATCTTCAAACGAAGAAAATTGTTCTAGTTCATGGAGAAGGGTTTGGAGCTTGGTGTTGGTACAAGACTATCTCACTACTGGAGGAAGTAGGTCTGCATCCGGTTGCTGTGGATCTCCGAGGATCGGGGATCAATACCACAGATTCAAACAAAGTATCAACCTTAGCAGATTACTCAAAACCGCTAACTGATTATCTCGCGAGCCTCCCTGACGATGAAAAGGTAAGAAGATCATCCACATATGCCTCTCTTTGAATCCTGAATATGCTTATCGTTAAATAAGTTTCAGGTCATATTGGTTGGCCATAGCTGCGGAGGTGCTTGTGTATCTTATGCATCAGAGTGTTTCCCCAAAAAGATATCCAAGGCGATATTCATTACCGCGACAATGGTAATGGATGGACAGAAACCTTTCGATATACTCTCCGAGGAAGTAAGTAGCATGATCATTGTTTTAGTTTATTTCAGCATGGTCAATGGATCGAAAGGGCTTGTTATGACACTATAAAGCTGCAATTTTGTTTTCGGTTACAGTTAGCATCCGCCGATGTTTTCCTGAAAGAGTCACAGTTTCTAATTTATGGAAATGGGCGAGACCAACCTCCGACTGGACTAAAGTTTGACAAAGAACAGCTCAAGGGACTATATTTCAACCAGAGTCCTAACAAGGTTTGGTTCACCTTTCTCTTCAAATCTTGAGGATTCTTATTGAAAGTTATTTCTCAAACGACGCTTGCAGGATATTAGTTTGGCTTCGCTTTCCATGAGGCCCGTTCCGTTGCCACCGATCATGGAGAAGCTATCTCTAACCGCCGAGAACTATGGCTCGGTGCAACGGTATTTCATCCAAACACTCGAGGACCGCATGCTCTCGCCTAACATCCAAGAGAAGCTAGTGAGGGAGAACCCCCCTTGTGGTGTCTACAAGATCAAAGGGAGCGACCACTGCCCCTTCTTCTCAAAACCGCAATCTCTCCACAAAATTTTGCTCGAAATCATGCAACTCCCTTAGCGAAAGTTATTCTTCGATCTATCACGAAATTTCATAGAAAAGGAGGGTAAAGTAGATGAAAAATAGTAGAAATTATCGACTATTATTATTGTCACACTACTAAATTTAAAAGATTGTTTCTTTATAATCATAGGTAAAGAAACAAGCAAGTTTGAAAGTTGGGGAATTTATAATTTGATTTATTTTTAAAATTTCAAATTTTATTATATAATTATATAAATTTTATTACATTTTTCATGAACATTCATTGGTGCATTTCGAAACGGGCAAGTATAAATCGCGATCGATCGGACGAGCAAAAGACGATTTTTCTTTGATTTTTTTTTCCTCTCCACGCGCTCTCGATTCTTCGTTCTATGAACCCTAGAATCGCTGCCAAGGAAAGGGGGCGGCTGGAGGCGTCGAGACGCACGCAGCTACGAGCGATTGGCGATCGCTCCTGAAGAAACTTCCCCGCAGGAATCGGTGGCAAAGCTCGATCTTTGGAGGACTGGATCTGCTTCTGAAACATCTGGCCGGGCAGGTGCCGCGTTTGGAAGATTTTGTAAGTTTTTCCAGAAGGATTTAGGGTTTGGTGGATTAGGTCGCTTTCCTCTTCTATCAAGATCTTCCTTTGATCGGAAAAGTACAAGATGAAGCCAAGGAACAAACCTGACGAAGAGGAGGATGACTTCTTCCACTTGCCTTCGAGGAAAAATTGGTCGATCAGGCTGATCAAATTCATTTCTGCTCTGGTCATATTCATGGCGGGGCTGGTCATAGGCTTATCGTCCAGCGGTCGCTTCAACACGCAGACCGAAATCTTCTTCCCGAGCACAATGTACGCAGTCAACTGCGACAAGGACTTTCTGGGCTTCAAGAGCTTCGTGACTCCTCAGCATCTGATTCATAGTATGACAGATGAGGAGCTATTCTGGAGAGCTTCGATGGCGCCGAAAATGGAGGAGTACCCATTTCAAAGGGTGCCGAAGGTTGCCTTCATGTTCATGACAAGGGGGACTCTGCCTTTCGCTCGACTATGGGACAGATTCTTCAAAGGCCATGAGGGCCTGTATTCAGTGTATCTCCACACACTTCCTGATTACAAACTTAATGTCTCTGAAAGTTCTGCTTTCTATGGCCGGCAGATCCCTAGCGAGGTAAGATTCATCTTTTGTTTTTGTAGTAATTTCTCTCATGTATGTTTAGTCTCATGATCAAAATTGCAAGTTGTAGTACTTAGTGTCTCACATATATAGATTCGTTGATGCATGGGGCTTTCATTGGTTGAAGGTTCTTAGTTATGGTGAGAGATGAATTTCTTTTCCTTGACCTTGGTGTAGGAATTAGGATAGTGTATGGTGCATAGTTTGAAATTTCATACCGTGTTGGGTGATATGATCGAAACGTATCGTTCTGATAAGTTACTAAAATTTGGAATTACTTGGCACAAGCAATTTATCTTGTGTTGTTGTGTCAATGACGTTGATGAGTATTGTGTCATACTAACATTCATCACCCTTTGAAATGTTTTGTTTTTTTTAGCTTTTGTTATGTAATATAATGTTAAAATTGTACCATTCCATATGAGAGTTAGGAATATAGATGTATGTTCTTCTTATTCTTCTTCTTCTTTTTCATCTCCTTTCTTCATCTTCAACCAATTCTCCACCAACACCATACATCGAGTTACTAATATGGTACCAGAATAGTATCGTTCCAGTTAAGGTATGAAACTTTGGTATGATTAGTGAGGATATATGTGTGTGATCTTCAAGTGTTGTTTAGTGTCTATTTATGATGCTAATAAACTCCTTGGCTGTAATTGCTTGGAGGGATGAGGAAATAGTAGAGAAAGAAAGTAGTTTGGAAGTAAATTGAAAACAATTACATTATCTTACTTTCACTCATTTCCTTATATCTTGATTGCTTTGCGGATACCGAATGGAAAACCGTGTGGTGTCTACTTGGACAGTAGGAGGGAAAGATGAGAAAATATCAAATTCTCTCGTTTACTTGGACGTTTAAGAATCTAATCCACACAAATTAGTAGCCATACTAAACAGGAGAAATTAGCAAATTCATTTCTTTGTCTTGTCTTTTCCTCTTATTTCTCTCCAAATAAACACAATATTAGTTAGAACTGGACAATGAAGATATAATCGCGTCGATTGCAACAGCTTATTTTGCTGGCGGTAAACTGGTTTAAGAATGTAACTTTAGTTGAACTGATGGGATTTCAGTCATTGTGAGTAAACAGCTGAGCACACAAAATTAGTATGCACTTCGATGGAAATGCTAAATCGATACGTCTTTCTTTTCCTAGTAGAGTATGATGAAGAATTTGTTAACTAACATATTCTTAAATGCTGTGATTTCTCGACGCTAACAACTTCTCTTCCCGCAGGAGGTTTCTTGGGGATCGGTGACATTAGTAGATGCAGAGAAGCGTCTCTTGGCCAATGCTTTGTTGGATTTCTCCAACGAACGCTTTGTCCTCGTCTCTGAAAGTTGCATTCCTGTGTACAACTTCACCACCGTCTACGACTACCTCATTTATTCTGCTCACAGTTTTGTTGAATCCTACGACGAGAACTCACAGCAAGCCCGTGGCCGTTATAACCGTCGCATGGCCCCAACAATCAAGCTCCATCACTGGAGGAAAGGTTCTCAGTGGTTTGAGCTCAACCGAGAACTGGCAGTGCATATCGTGGCAGATTACCAGTACTACTCGATATTCCGAAAATACTGCAAGCCTTCTTGTTATCCCGATGAGCACTATATTCCGACTTACTTGAACATGTTCCATGGGTCTCTAAACTCCAATCGGACCATAACCTGGGTCGATTGGTCAAGGAGCGGGCCTCATCCAGCAACATATGGTGCTCCCAACATTACCGCAGACTTTATCCGGTCGATTCGGAACAATGGCACCTCATGTACTTACAACTCAAAACCGACATCCATCTGTTTCCTCTTCGCGAGGAAGTTTGCTCCTAATGCCTTGGGTCCTCTACTCGACCTCTCTTCGACATTAATGGGATTCTGAAGCTTTTAGTTCGAATCCTTCCTTGTTGTTCATGCTGATGTGGCTGCTGAGCTGGCAACATTGTACAGGTCAGCTTAAAATCTTGACCCAACTCTTTAAAGTTAGGCAGCATCTTAAATTTATTATACTCAAACAGAGAATAGGGCCAGTAATAAAGATGTCATTGATGATTTTTATGAATACAAATTCATTTGATTTTCACAGCATGCATGCGTTTGTCAGAAATTATTCCCTTGTCTCATTGTAATAAGTCTGTCACCTTCTAATTACAAATTTTGCTCGTGAACATTGTTCATGAAATGAAGTTCATTTTTTTGATAATCCAAATATTCAGCTCTTATCATTCAGGGGCGTTTGGTATATATTTAGTAATAGAAATGATAATAAGTTTGATTGAGAGGAAATGAGTTTAGCGATAACCTAAAGGGTTGTGTTATGAAATTAGACGTATCAAATTCATATTTTGATTTAGATTCCGGTCTACCAAACATCAAGAATGAGAATGAAATCGATTTCATTCTCATTCTCATTCTAATCTTCTAAATCCGCTTACTAAGCATCCCTCAATTAATCCCGAAGGTAATCCAAATAAAAATGGATGTCCCCTCCTACTTAAAGAGACGCCGTGTGGAATCGATGGTGGAGAGGAATAGAGGGAAGTCTCACAGGTCTTGATTACTTGAGAGGAAGAGCGGGGAAGGAGTGAGAAGAAATAGCACATGATCCTTCCCCTCTTTTATTTCTTTTCGAGTTAACTAAGGTGCTTGATTGGATGGAATGGAAGCGGAGAATAAGAAAGGAATGAAACATTAGTGCTTAATTTGGGGAATTAGTAAGCGCACCCCAAAATATTTCATGACTGCAATATCTCTTATTGTAATTGCATTTAATAAATTCTCAAATTTACTCTCCCTCAAATCCAATCAATTTTCGATAAAATAACAAATTGTATGATTTTAATAAATTCCGTCGCTAACATGAATATGATGAATAAAATGTATTAGTCTCCATAGGATGTCTAGTTAATTAGATGGTGATAAATTTATTATAATAGGATAGAGATCAATTTCTAACAGATATATGTCCTCGAAAAAAACTCCTCCCGCCCTCTAACCACTTGACGGTCAGCTATAAGTGGATTTTGTGATTTACCTCTTTTCACATCACAAGGAATGTATTAAAAATTATAGTGCTTTTAATTACCTATAGATGGGCTATGAGAAGTAGGGTGAACGTAATCACCTTATAAATAAAATGTATTAAGAAATATTTTTTTTACAGCTTAAATAGCATTTTTAAAAATATGGTGCATTTAATTATATTTTTCAACTAGAACTTTAATCCTAATTTAAATTAAAATTAATACAAATAATAAAAAAACTTAGACACGTGGATGGAGCAACATTCAAATTACACTTAGTCGAATTAAAGACTTGATTGTTATCCTATTCCTAACGCTCATAACATCTAGGGCACAACTTATTACAACATGGAGGGAGCACACATAAAGCACAGAACTTTTTTTTTAAACAATATTTATTTATTTTTATAATTTTTTAAACTTGCTTTCAGTTGAATTTTCTGCAATTTAGCCTGATCTCCCCTTGATTGCCTTCTTTGATGTCTAGGGCCCCCATCTTGATCATTGCCTGCTGAAAATCAGAGAAGAAGCTCCTTGGGTCCATCGAATAAGAATTCACGATAGACTGTGTCTGAGGGTCGCTATACAAAGTCTGGTCAGACACGAGGAGCCCCATCCTCGCTTGTAGCGCGTAGAAGTAGTTGACGTCGAACCGGTTCCTCGTGTAGTCGAACCCCACTTGCGTGTTGTTTCCCGCGCTGCACCTCCTTAGCAGCATCGTCGCATAGTTGGAGTCCATCGTCGGATCAGCTTCATTGGTCGAGTCAAAGTTGCTCAACCTTGGATTGAACGATACGCACCTCGCGGCCCCCAAAGTGTGAGCCCCTAACGGTCACAATTCACATTTGTGATAAAAGAAAAGGTAAGCGTTACGGACACTACCAAAAAAAAAAAAAATCCACGAATAGCGACGGAATTGCTAATTAGGGTTAGTAGTCGTGTTTGCTCACCGGATAAGGCCACCAAATCCTTAACACTGAAGCCATGCTGAGCAAACATCTTGATGAGTTGGGTGCTATTTAGGGTTGGGGGTGGCAAGTTAATCGTGTCTTCTATTCTCGACCTTCTACCATCCATCCTTCCTTTCGCTACGTCGTAATATGGACCTCCTGCCTAATTATTATCAAATCAATGAACACGATATACATGTAGACGATGACAACGACAATGATGGATATAGAATATTTCATTAGTTCTTACAAATAGAACAGCATCTCTAGCTGCTAGAGCAATGATATCAGCACACGAGACAACCCCCGGGCATTGAGCCTCCAGCATTTGCTTCGCTTGGTCGATGACCTCATACCCGCGAACACTTTCGTTGGCGGGTGAATCCTTCTCGGCTGTTTTATCACTGGCGTCGATCATATTAGAAGCGTCGCATCCCTACAACTCATGATATATAGTTAACTGAAAGTGTGTCAAAAACAAAGGAAGATTTAACTCATGAGATGATGAGAACTAAACCTGAACGAAACAGTCATGGAAATGGAGCCTGAGGAGGCCAGCCGCAAGGGTAGGATCATTTTGCAAGGCTTGGCTCACGGTGTTTCTCACCGTGAACTCAACAAACGGGCATGTCATGGCATAATAATTCGAAGACAAAGCACCGAAGCTAACTCGAACTCCCGAAGCCAATAGGGTCATCATCAACATCAAGTCCCCGAAACAAGACTTAATCATCCTCTCTACTTTAGCACCAAATTTTCAAAATGTTTTCGGTAGGCAAAACCGTAAGAGCTTAAACTTCACTAGAATTGTGTTTGAAGCTAGGGATGCATATATATATATAGTGTCATCGTGTGCAATTGGAGCACATTCTATATCGGGGCTCGCCCTAGTGGGTGTATCGATCTTGCATCAATATCCTACTCTACTTGACCGGTGTTCATACAATTAGGGTTACATGAACGGTGGAAATGAGTCATACACAACAATTGGATG
>JBAMIE010203346.1:0-10876 GCA_037177295.1 Kaempferia parviflora
CTATACATTATTTATTTAGTTTTCTTAAAGGTGTTACAATGAAATAAAAAAGAATCAGCAAAAAAAAACTTAACATTGGGCCTGATATATTGCATATCAGGCCCAACGTGCATATCAAGCCCGACGTTGGACCTGATATGCAATACATATCAGGCCCGACGTTGACCTGATATGCAATATATCAGGCCCCACGTCAATGTATGCATGCAAAGAATCAGAGGAAGGAGAAAGAGAGAAGAAAAATAATAATAATAAAATGTTGCATGCAATAACAGAGAGAGAGTAAATGAAAAGATAATTTATGGGAAAAGAATTTGCAAAGGTGCGCCATTTGGTAAATTCCAAAGTAGCATGTACCTTTTGGTCATTTAAGAAACATGCGTACGTCTTTTGATAAATTGCTGAAAAAATATTAACAATGACCCGAGATATCAAAAAAGGTAAACAGAAAAATTACCAACTTGACCTCTTCAATTGTAGAGGCATTTATTAATTTATGAGTCGCAATTCAAAACTAATTCAAGTCAGCTATTTGTATAAAGAAAATCAACATGTAATAGTTCTTTCAACATTTGAACTGATCGGGTCATGTTGATGGGTTGGTGGACTCGTCAGGTTTTCCATATCCCCATGGATTTTTGCTAGCCCAATTCCATTGATCCCGACACATCTCTTCAATCCCATTCTTTGCCCTGCAAATCATAACACGTCGAGTTCTTCTTCAATCAAAAACGGAGTGCGTTCACTAAAACTTTCGTAGAAAAATTGTAACAATGGCAATACATGAAAGTACAGAAACAAATTATGTTTTGGTAAGGTCAATGCTACGTACTTCCAATTGAGCTCTTTCTCTGCTTTGCTGGTAGATGCATAAACAGTTTCGCAATCACCGGGTCGTCTTCCAGCCATAACCAGAGGGATTTTCTGAAAGGACTCAAATGACATACTTAGAAGCTGATAGAAGTATATACGTAAAGAAAATAGCAGGTGTAATCTTTTATTCTTCTTCCTTTTTGTTATATCGTCATGAGGAATCATTCGTCTAATATCCTATTTTGGTATTAATTGATGTCAATATCATTCAGATTTGATGTCGAAGGAGAATTATTTATATAAGTTTGAAGATACGGATTGATCAGTACCTTTCCGGAAGCCTTCTCAAATGCTGTTACCATTTCCAAGACAGATGTTCCTTTACCAGTTCCCAAATTATAGACTTGGCAACCTGCTGGTTCAAAAATTCTTCATGACTACAAAGATAGAACTGAAATGCATTTGTCTAGTGTAGGATAATTCAGGGCTACTCAGAACATTACCGATAGATGAACAAGAGAAAGCAAGATTGTGAAGAAGTAATACACGACAATTTTAATCAATATTATTACAACATTTCATTTTCTTTTCTTCTACGAACGTCATGCTTTAATTCTTAATGGAAAAAGTTTTTATTGATAAAAAGTACAGAAACATCTAATCTGTAGTTTAAAACTAAAATGGAAAATTTTGTGCAAGGAAATTTTCCAAATTCATTCACCTGTTTTACTGCCACCCTGAAATATCTTCTCTACGGCTGCAATATGTCCATCTGCTAAATCAATAACATGAATGTAATCCCTTACCTGAAATTAGGGAAGAAAATTTGTAAGAAAGAAACCACAATCACATACTTAACTGCCAAACAATTTTCCTACTAATTTTAAAGTTTAATACAAATGTTATTCAGTAATATTAATAGAACAATTTCTCTGTTGGGGTAGGCAAGTCGTCTTTCCTCTCCTTCAAAATAATGATTTCTTTGTCAAAACTAGAAAAACTCAGCATGCACATAACAAAATGATGGGACCATTTGAGATATGCTTGCTTTTTTATCTGGGAGCCTGGATTCATAGTTTTCTAAATAAAACTTGCTTTTCAAAACTTAGAGGAACTTGGTTATATTTCTTGCCAACAATTAGGATTTCTTGCCAAATTTTTAGTAAAACGGCACTATCTTGCTAATATGTGATTATATCTCGACCGCCAAGCATTAGATAATTTATTTCACTCCCATAGCACAAGAGATCAGAAAGTTAATTTATAAGTGGAGAACATGTATTCTGTATAAACGGAAAGTTAAATGTTGCATACTTTCTCTACATTGGTGTGTGAGATCAGTTCTAATTTTTCTCCCCCAAATGAGACATCTTTAAATAATTTCACATAAGATCCAGGGTGTTCACATGTTTATATGATGGAGATGATTTTGCACTAGAACTGTTTTAAATGGAATTGCACACTGGGCCATTCATTTACTCGTTGGAGAGGTGTGGAACAAGGAGACCCTTGCATCCTAACCTTTCATCCTCATGAAAGGACCGGCTAGAATATTGCTGAAATGAACAGAAGAAGGATCTTGAATGGAGTGGCAACATTCTGGTGTGGGTGACATACAAGTTGTAGATTATGGTCGTAATACATTGAACTTCAACAGAGACTCAAATGACCAAGTCAAGTCAGGTTGCTGTAAGAATTGAGCAGTAGTAAAGGGTGGTTTTTCTTTCAATTGTGAGCAGAAGAATTCCTGTAAATAGCATGCCCAATTCTGCATTTGGGTATATGAGTTTGTTGCACTATGCTTCTATGAACTATGCGATTTTTTCAGAAAAAATGAAGACTACCTTACAGATTTTCCGATGGCTATCTTAACTGATATGCTTATTGTATGATTGATTAATTGAAGCACCTATTCACTATGTATTCTGTCTTCTTTATTAAGATTGCATACTGTTGCTTTTATTTTCTAGATATGATACCATCGTGTAAACTGATGTAACTATTTTTTTTATCTGAATCTTCAAAATTGTCCATTTCCCCACCAGCTCATTAAAAATTGCTGCATATTTACTACTCCGTTCGCAAGATCAACAAAATGCCTATTTTATCGCAAGAATTATTGACTCCATAGTAGAATGACACAGACACTACCATACGAGATAGGAGTAATGTAGGACAAATCAGTAATCTGGCAGCATTAATAAACTTAAATAAAGAAAAGAATTAATCAAGAACACATAAGATGGACCAAGTCAAGAACAACATAAATCTAAACTGAGGTAAGATTATTACCCCTGTGCCATCTTTAGTTGAATAATCATTTCCATAAACAGTAAGAGCAGGTCTCCTCCCCACAGCTACTTGTTGTACGAATGGCATGAGATTATTAGGAATTCCACGAGGATCTTCACCAATGAATCCACTAGGATGAGCACCAACAGGATTAAAGTATCTTAGTAAAACTATGTCCCATTCACTATCACCGCAATGGATATCACGACAAATCTCCTCAATCATAAGCTGTAGTAAAACAATAATAAATCAGTAAAGTAAACGTACAAAGGAGAGATGTGGACGATAGTAACAAATGAATAAACCTTAGTTCGTCCATATGGGTTTGTAGCACATAAGGGAAATTCTTCAGTACAGGGCACTTCCTTTGGCCAACCGTAGACAGTAGCTGATGATGAGAATACAAGCTGAAAAATTTAAACATAATTTCCTACTTAGTTGCAAAAATTCAGTAATTTCAAGTTGTACCTGATAATGCCTGATGATAGAAATATGGAATTCTCTTTTGTGTTTAAACGAAACTACAGTGTTAAGAGGCAAACAGAATTTTTTTACATAGTTTTTGAAGGGAATCATTACCCATATAGATGATAGATATAATGCATAGACATATCACAAAAACAAATTAGTTACTTCTTCCAAGCACATGGGTGATGTGATTTAAGAAACAAGAAGGAAAAGAAAGTAAAAGTATAAAGTTGGTAGGATTGACTCTACAAAAGCTCTTAGGGAGCTTTAAGATCGTATAGTTCCACAAAAATCAACTTCAAAATTCCTCATTGTTCAAATATCTCTAAGGTCTTAGCGATTGTAAGAGATTTTATCTTATTATATCTTTTAGAGGGATGGTTCTAGTCAAATCTTTGCTAGGTGAATCACTGGACAACTTGTAGGTTGTGGATTAAGAGCCATCTCCGAATCACATTATATTGTGCTGTTAGCATTGTTCAAAATTTGTTATTCTTATTTCATTGCATTTATATTTGACAAGAACCACCAAACACACATGAGAACCCCATAAAAATCCTAACAATTGATTTATTTTGTATTTGCAAGGAAGAATTTTAATTTATAGGTGTCTTGTATTCACTCATCCCCTCTAGTAGGTCTGCTCATATTCAGCCAATCATTGATCCTCACAAAACCCGCTTATCAAAATAATCATATTGCAAGAAATAGGATTTTTTTTTTTCACAGCAGCTTCACTATTATTACATTTGTTTATTCCTTTCAAAAGATATATCGGTTAATTTGATGTCACTTCCGTTATCAACAAGTTTGTTCTGTTACAATAACCTTCCATAGCCATTCAAAGATTTAGTGGGTTTCACATGCCCCTTTCACAGCGAAATAAAAAAGTAGAGTTCGAGTACCTTTTTGCATCCATAATTGGCCATTGTTTCCAAAAGAATGATTGTGCCAATAATGTTATTGTTATAATAAAGCAAGGGTTTTTCAACACTTTCTCCCACTGCCTTTAATCCGGCAAAGTGGATGACAGCATCAAATCTGCAAAGGAAAATGAAAAGCATAAATGAAAATTCCTCATTATTTTCAAGAAAACTATTAATTACTGCTTCAAAGAAAAGGAATAACTAATGACAGACACGTTGCTCACGTAGGAGGATTATAAAACATTTATATCCTTGAAAAAAAATAAAACCTCTCTTATTGTGGACACTGAGAAAGGTTGAGGTCGTTAAGTTTATCCTTCCAGCATAAACTGCTACAAAACGTTTTAATAAATTTGTGGAATACATTAAGATCAATGTAATTCATACTTTGGCTGATGGAAATTTTACTACCCTATCGCCAGTTATTCCAAATAAGATCCCTTTTTATGTGATGACTATGACACGCCTTGAAAAAGTAGATAAACGTTATAAGAAAATGCAGGTTTATGGTGGCACTTCTGACAGTCTGAACCCAACATAGCATGGGTTCTGTAATATCTAGTAAAAAAATCACTTTGCTGCAGAACTGGTATATTTGACTCAGTCTTGTTGATTTTAACTGGGTGATACTTTTACGTTGGTAAAGGCTTGATACTGCTATGGTTCTGTCAGGTTATTGTTTTATGATACTGTTCTGTTTAGGAGGGCATAGCATTCTGCAGAGTGGATCAGAAATTAAATTGATATAAGATCAAGTAAATGATGTAGAACTACTTAGAACGTTGCATCAGAGTAGTTATATGGAATCAAATAATGAATGAACACACCAGTTCAATCTATCATTTATTTTTTCAGGTCACAGTAACGGAGTACCTTCTGGATATTAAGAGATAAGAAAAATGCTCACATAATGAAACATGGCGACAGGAAAATGTTATGAATGTTTAGCCAAAATCACAGCACGTTTATCCCAAGATGTAACAATAGGAGTAAAATTTATTTAATACAAAGTCTAAAGTATTTTTTATGTTAACTCCGTGCGTGACCATATTAACAACAATATTTTATCTAAAAGTCTCTAAAGTATCGAGTCCCGACCCTGTTCAATCTTGGGAACAAAACTTACTTTGTCGAATCAAAAAGTTTCTTCAGTGCGTCCCTATCTCGAAGGTCAATCTGTAGAAATATACAGAAGATGAGAAACCAAGACCACGTTGCATGTTATTCTAGGACATTAAGGAATCGCTTAAACAAAGAGCAATATAGAACGGGGTTTGAAGCAATGGGCCGTCACCGTAACAAAAATATTATTCGACAGCAGCTATTTCTACTAAAGCATATTCTTGTCGTGCAATTGCAAATCTAATTAAGAATAGAAAAAATAGTTGACTTTGATATATACGCTGTTGTAATATGTTCCAGTAGCAAGAGGATAACACATCAGTTCCCGGATACAAAAAGCCAAAATAGACCATCAATCGGACATCTGTAATGTTGCATATTAACAGCGAGATACATATGGACACGATTGATGAGATATTAGATAAATTAATTGAGCACTATAACTGCATACGTAACTGCACTGCAGCTCGATGTTTTCAAGTTCGATAGAAGACCTCGATTTAAAATAATAAATAAAACAAAACTCTGAGAACATCTAATGTGTGCGTAGCGTTTCCAAAATAGCTACACGTTTGGAGGAGAAAGAGACGTACTAATAAATTAAAGAGGCTGGTGAATCAAAAACATCGCTTATGTGTAGTGGTATATTGCATCATCCACTAAAACGTGGAAAGCCAAACTGGCTGAGTTTGTCATAGAGAGATGCAAATAGCTAGATTGCACCCCGAGAATTCACAATGTTAGGCAGCAATACCAAGGACAGATGAAACATAGAATAGTGATGCAAAGACAATTCTAGAATAAATGATGTTGCACAATTGCCAATCAAACGTTGCAAAAATTTGGAAAATTCATAACAGTATGGTGCAAGTTGCAGAACCGAACGCGAAAAGTGTTTCAACCAAGTGGTTTGGCATCAGATACCCAACAGATGTAAGTCACACGATAATCGAGGATTACCTGCAGAGTCAATCCACTTGGTATCTTAGCAATTAAAGTCGAGCTAGAAAACGTGAGGCGATTAAAATTCTTTCGGTAAAAAAAATGAACCATTATTAGTAAGCAAATCGTGCAGTGGCATTCCTTCTCGGAGATGAATCAACATTTACCAGGAATAAGAATCCGTGTAACTCAGAAAATATCAATCCCTAAAATTCGTAGTTAAAGCCAAACAAGCGACTGAAAAACGAGAAAACACATCCAAAAGAACCAAACTTTGCACATCCAAAGGCATAAATTCCGACAAGGACATCCATACCGATCCAAATACCCTAAAATCCGGCTCCGGAAATCAAAGTGCAAAAGAAAAGCAATCGAATACCTTGTGAAAGGACAGGTTCCTGCCGGCGTCGCCAGCGAGCTTGGCGACGCGCTCGAGGGCGGCATCCGAGGAGTTATCGAGGTTATCCACCACGGCGACGCTGAAATCAGCGAGGAGAAGCTGCAACACGGTGTGACTACCGATGTAGCCGGCGCCTCCAGTGACCAAAATTCTCTTCCCCATGGCGTATCGGACCGGATGAAAAGTGCGTGATCGGAAGGGAAACTGAAGGTTTTAAAAAATTAGGGCGTGAAAAGGAAGGAGCGCGGGGAAAGCAACGGTGGAGAGGAGAGAATGGGGCGGCGACGGAAGCGGGAGAGCGAGAACGGCAAGCGAGGGAAATTAAACGCGTGTGGAGTGTGCCTATATATATATAGGCGCCCTGCCCTGTCTCGTCATATACTTTTTTTTTTTTTTTTTTTGAAAAATATTTTTAAAAAAACTTATTTTTGCTATAATTTTGATTTAAAAAATAGCTGATATATTAATTTACTAATACAGGAGCCAATAATTGATACATTAACTAATTGGTGTATTAATGTGCCATTGTTTAGTTGCATATTTGATAGTAAATTTATAAATTAACTAAATAATTGCCATTTTAAATACAAAAGAATAATATAATACCATTTTTTCCATTTATTATTCAAGCCAAGTTTATTGTCATTCCTTTTAGTTTTTATTGACATTGTTTAGATTTTCCTAAACAAAATTTTACCCATAGCCGGTCACACCTTCCACGAGGTTTGGGAGGCAACCGTCTCATGTCCAGTCCAGGGAAGGATCCCTTTTTTTAATTATATATAAAAAAATAAAAGGTACGAATCTTAAACAGTTGCTAAACCTTATTCTCACGGTTCTAAGACATGTACCAACACATGACTCTTCTTTGCATATGATTTCCTCTCCGATGTTTTTTCCACAAGGCACAAATCCACCGAACAAGAGGTAATCTTAATTTTCTTCTCCGACCATATTTTTCATCTTGTAACACACGATACCAATTACGTCCTAATTGCACAATGGTGGTTGTTCACGTTACCTAATTGCACTGATTCTCACAGTGGCTGTCGCACGCGATGCGAGTCAACCGTCAGCATGCTTGCATGACCTAATTGCACGACGTGATGGCTGTCTCATACTACGCCGACCATTTGAGCAAACTGCGACCTAATGGCGTTGTTAATCGCACGGTGGCTACCGTTGCTTGTAGCCACCGCATTGGGATAGACTAAATGAGCTAGCAATGTTATTGATTGACAGTTTGTTTGGAAAGGGATGAAATTGAATTTCTTCAGGAATTGAAATTCAATTCCACCCTTTGGAATAAACTTTCAGCATAGAATTGGCAAGGAATTGATTTGTGAATGGAATTCATTCACAAAACAGATCAGACCTCTTTAGGTCTGATTTGTAAATGGATTCATTCAGAAAATTTAAATTACTAAATAATCCTCTATGTAAATATTAAATTTTATCGACGAAGGATAAAGTGGTAAAAATATAAGAATTCAATTTAATTTTATATATTCCAAATCAAGAAATTCAATTGAATTCCGTTACTATTAACTCATTCCAAATCAAGTAATTCAATTTAATTTTTAATAGAATTCAATTCAATTCCATTACTTATAAATGTTTCAAACAAGTGTGAAAGAAATAGTCCGATAATTAGATTGTACATATTTAATAAATATTTTTACCTTGAAATAGCTAGATAAGTAGTATTTATATAATTATTTTTATGTAATTATTTCATATATATGTTTATTGTTATTGATGAAACATATTATTTTTATTTATTTACGTATTTAGTGTATTTGTTATTTATAAATTAAACTTTACCATTATTTACTGTAATAAAAAGTTATTTTTATTATTCACTTCCCCTACCAAACACAATACGACTATGATTTTACCTATCCAACATGCATAAATATAAGATATCAAAAAGAATTTATCGGATTGAAAATGACATGAATCCAATCGACTAGTTTTGTTGGGTTATCATGAGTTACATTAGGCGTGCCTATGGCATTAAAGAGTGCGTAGGTTTGAACAAAGTAATATGGCACTCTAAAAGCAAGAGCTCAACGCACCTGAAAGCATAAACACTCATTTATTTTATTTGTCCTGAAAGTCATGAACTCATATCATGGCCAGCAAGGTACAGTTCGTTGACACTACTAGTTTAATCTCATCCTTTGATAGGGTTATCTAACTGATGCAATATCACATGCAACTCATGAAAGCAAGGCAACGATTTTGCATTAATTCCATAGACGAAAAGATTAAAAAAAACCACCGCAAGTCATATGTGCATGTTTGAAGATTCATGTGAGCAAATTGAAGTAAGTTGCAGCTCTAGTTGTAAGCCTGTGCATTGAATCTGATTCATTGCTACTTTCTCTTTGTGTGATTTGCACTTGGTTCCTTTTTAAATAAAAGCTTGGGACCTTCCAGTCAGGTCAAATGATTGGCTTAGCTTAAAAAAAAATGTTGAATGAGATAACACTTTTAAGCGGCAAAGAGAAAGTTCTCGTCCTAAGGCAGTTCTCCGCTAGTTCATTCCAAGATGAACACAGTGACTAAGGAGGTAAATGGTGGGTGCCAAGTTGTTGATATGAAAAAACATTATTAATTTGTAAAATTATGATCAGTAGAATCGTACGATTTTATGTTTCAAAAATTCAAAATTGATCCAAATCATATGAGATTGTTTTCTGTGGTAAAATTGTTGTGGAATCGGTAGAATCATATAGGATCGGTAGAATTGCATCGATTCTATGATTCTGTGATTTTATCTAATTTTTTCGATTAGACATTATTTTGTAACTTTTAAACTAGGTTGTGTCCCTTTTTTAACTCATAAATTTAGCCCAGGCCAAAATTTTATTAAGTCTTTTTTTGTTAATAGATATTACCGTTAAGCTTCTAACAGTCCTGCTTCCCCTCCGTCACCCACAAGGTGACGATGAATGACCAAAATTTATACCATGCTTATGTTGGTCCCCTGGGTAGTTTTGATGTGACTAACTTAGTTAGGTTAGATCATGTTGTTGATCTAACTTTGTGACTAAGTATGCAAGAGCTTAAGATCACAAGAAGTCGAGCGAAAGACGCAGCGGACGAGAAGGATGGCGCGGGAGGGAACCGACGGGCTCGACACATCCGAGGGACGCGGAGTCTGCGGAAGAGTACACCGGCGGACGAGAAGGACATGCGCGGCGTTCCAAGAGACGAGAAACCGGGGAGGAAGGTCGCTCGAGGAAGGACGGAAATTGGATTCAGGTGAGCCCTATTCCGGATGTCTGAAATCACCCAGAAGACCTCGGAAGGAACCAGAGGTTGACTGGCAGGGACAGCCCGGGGTGCCCGGACCGTCCGGGCGCCCGGAAAGGATTTCGCTATTATCTCGTCCGCGTTGACGAGCTGATCTCGGGGATAAGGTTTGACCCACTGGGGGCGCCCGGATGGGTTCGGCCGCCCGAGACAAGTTCGAGATAGAATTTACCAGAGCTATAAATAGAGCTCTGGTTTCTCTGTTCAAACGTATCAAACACTTATATTCTTTACTTTCTTAGTACTTTCAAGTTCTGTGTTGCAACGCTGTGTACGAAACTTCTCCGCCTCCAAGGAAGCAGAATTCGATTAGCGCTTTATTAGTCTTGAGTAGCGATCCTCTGATCGCAAACTAAGTAAAATATGTATTGTCTCATATTCTTTTACTTTTTGTTTAAGTTATTCTTATTGTGTTTGGTTAAGTTAATTTGTGCTGAGTTTGGTATAGTTCTTGATCTGGGTGTTAAGTAAGGAGGTTAGGAAGTGAGTGTAAGGACCGGTGCCGTAGCTAGAGGGGGGGGGGTGAATGGCTACGGTTGCTTCGTCTTTAAATTGTTGCAGCGGAATACTCGACGAATACAAAACCAAACGC
>JBAMIE010203353.1:0-10876 GCA_037177295.1 Kaempferia parviflora
TATATATATGAAAATTTTACCCTGCACACCCATGCATGCACACCCGTCTGGGCGACTCACATAGCCCCGGGTGCCCGGGGCTTTTTGCATGTGAGAGTCACCCACACGGGTGTGCAGGATAATTTTGATCTCTCTCTCTCTCTCTCTCTCTCTGTTTATATATATATATATATATATGTCTTTTGATAGAGTGTAAAATGCTGGTCGTGCATGAACTTCCATCAGTGTTATTCAGATTGTAATTGATAGTGTATGAATGGATGTGATTTCTAGACAAGCTGAGAGCTTAGATTATTTGGTTATTCTTTATTGTTTGATCATGTTGATGGGTTATTATATGTGGTACTTCATATCATTTCTGTGTTATGGGTGGATGGACAGTCACATGCTCATGTCCAAGTCTCTTTGTCACGCTTGGAATGTTATCAACTATACCCTGTCTCACCTTGCTGGTGATGTATGCAATCTAAGGCTGCATTGCATCATTGATCTGAGTATTTTCTGGTGGTTTTGCTGAACTACCTGTTTCAGATGTGTTTTGTCTGTTCCTCAGGCACTTATACCAATGCTTTGTAGTTGAGTAAATGTTTAATTGTTGCATCTTCTTCATTTTGGTTTCTGCTACTGATGCTTTGGATGTTCAATCGCTAATTCTAAAAGGTTCTTTAGCTTGCAGTTTTGCAGAGAAGTCTATCTTCAGTGCATGAGATCTGGAAGGACTATGCTAGTTATTACAATCCAAGTGCAATAATGTTACGGAAATTTATTTGGTCCTTCAGTAGGTTAGGTGATCTTGAATATGCAAATGCTGCCTTAAAACATCTAGTCAAGTTTGCAAGGCAAGGTAGTGCTTGCCTTTCAAAATCTGCTTCTGGACAATATCGTTCATCAGGTTTAGATATCCCTATTCCTTCAAAGGACAAACTATGTGAGAAGTTTTTGTTGGACAACCCAACTTCCTTAATCCACAGTGGAAACCCTGAGATAACTGTAGGTTTGGAAGCTAGCCTTGAGGTATTGGATATGAGACATAACAACGACAAAAGGAATCTTGAATTAGAGAAAAATTTTTATGGT
Organism: Kaempferia parviflora; assembly: GCA_037177295.1. Classification (NCBI taxonomy): domain Eukaryota; kingdom Viridiplantae; phylum Streptophyta; class Magnoliopsida; order Zingiberales; family Zingiberaceae; genus Kaempferia; species Kaempferia parviflora. Next base: position 1,078 of record JBAMIE010203353.1, read on the forward strand.
CAATCACAATCTGACAAAGTTGAGACACTTGTATCAGGAACCCTAATAGATCAATTAATAAGCAAGTCAGGAAAAAGTAAATGCATTTCAGAGGCACATGAAATCATTGATGATGCTGTTCTAAACAACCTAAGTTTCAAAGACAAGCAAGAAGCTTTTTGTGATCCCAGAACTGGAAACATGAAACAGATATCGAAAAGGTTCTTGCGTCCACTTATGAACTTGTTGAGATGGTCTTTTAATGACATCATACATGCCTGTGCAGAATTGAATAATTACCAATTGGCTGAGCAGCTATTTTTGCAGGTACAGTCAGCTGTCATATGTATACTTTTGTTATATGTTAATTTCTTGGCTGTGAAAGCATTTGTTGTTTTTGCCTCTTTGGATGTGATTTTTTTGCTGCTATGTATTCATCTACCTTTAATAGATTACTTTGGTTCTAAATGTCAAAAAAAAAATCTACTTGAGGCATATGTTTCTAATATAGACCATTTAGTACAAACTAAAAGGCATTGATATATATATATATATATATAAAATTACCTCCTAGTCTAAGATGGTTCTGGTCTTTTTGGTGAACTTATATTTACAGCCTCTGCAGTGGGTACCAATCAAGATCTGCAACCATGATTCAGATAAATATGACAATTTGTTAATAATGCAGTAAGATTACCTGGATAACCAGTCTGATGTATTTCCAGTGGAGGACTAAAATTGTGAGTTTATGTTAATAGAAGGTATGACAGTGCACACAGAATCTTTGCAGACTGTTTAGCTGGGTAGCAATATGGACGAAGAGTTGAAGTAGAGGGAAGAGAGACTCTCCCTTCTTTTACTTGAGAGAAATTGGCAAGAGAAAGAAACGGATGAACTAATAATCTTACCCTATTTGAGCTGACATGCTAGGCACCAAATACAGTCTGTTTCATTGATAGGATATTTATTAAACATTTTCAGATTTCTGCCAACTAAATTTTCTCCCACTTCTCCATTTAGAAGCAATGGTTGAATGAGGTGATTTATTGGAGCCATTGGTGTGAGAAAAACTGCATGCTGACTTAATGAAACTTCATACAAAACCATGATATATATTTAGGGGTGTTTGATTTGGGGTGCAGGAATGAGAATGAGAATGAATTTAATAGTAGATTGGAATGAGAATGAGTTTAGTCATTCCAATGCTGCTGTTTGGTTTATAAGCTCTGATTAGGTATGATTGTGATTGCCAATATTGCTGTCTGGTTTAATTTTGAAATTAATTTTTTTATTTCTCTCTCTCCACTTTTATTCTCTCTCCTGATTCTCTATTTGGGTGTTCGTTTTTTTTGTTACGAACAAAACCGGAAAAGGTTTTTTTCCTTCTCTTCCACCACTGCCAATGCCAAATCACGGCTTCTGCTCACAAAGGGAAAATGTTTCCTTCTGCCGCCGACCAAGGAGAAGGATCTCCTTGCGTCGCCGTCCAAGCAACTGCCGGCCACCTTGTCCTCTGCTGGCCAGCTTCCGGCCACAGCAGCCAGGGTGCTGCTCATGGTGGTTCAGCCATCCGATGCCAATGGGATGCTCCTGCTCCGGCCGAAGGAAGCACTGCCCAGCAAGCCTCCTCCTCCCAGCAACTGTTGCTGCCGGTGGTGATGCTGCTGGTTCTTCTTCCAGCCAAGGTTGTTGCTGCAAAGGTTGCGGTTGCTATTCTTCCCCCTTGGCGTTGCCGGAGCAACAGGTGGCTACTACCGCCTTGGGCGCTGCCGAAGCAGCAAGGTGGTTGCTACTGCCCCTTGGCGCCGTCAGAGCCGCAAGGCTGCCTTGTTGCCACCCTAAAGGATTGAGAATAGGGAATGAATTCTAAACTCATCTGTTTACTTGGGTTTTGTCCATTCCAAATATTTAGGAATGATTCCAAAATTTTTATTCCCAAACTCATTAACCAAACACTTTTATTTCATTGCCTCATTCCCAAACCCCTAAACCAAACACCATCTTAACTACTTGCTTAACATATTGCGTTGAGCATTGCTAGAAAATTCTTAAGAGATGTTTTGTATTTGGCCATCATAAGTTATGTTTATTGTTATTACTATTTGAATGTGCAAATTGTAGTGTTTCTTGTTTGTTGGTAAATTCAGAATATTTCATGCATTGTAGACTAACTTAAATTTTAGTTTCAGATGCTTTGGAAGTCACAGATGTGTCTCATTTCTTGTATAACTGATATTCTCTTATTTTAGAAATTTTTGGTTCACCTGCACGTCTATTTTTTTTCTTTCTAAAATTCAGCACTAATTGAGTTTATATTTTTCTGTAGATGTTAGACATCGGGTTGAAACCTTCTAAACATACATATGATGGCTTTGTTAAAGCTGCCATTGCAGGAAAGGGAGTTGAATATGGCACGAAAGTGGTATCTACCATAGCCATCTGAATCATGCCTTTGATACATGTTATAATGTCATAATTCTCTTTTGTCATATATTATTATGCAGCTATTCATTCCTCAATAGAATTGTTGACCTAATTGCATCAACAGAATTAAAAGATTGCTACAAGTACTGTCATTTATTTTCAGACTCAGACGTTGTTTGGGTCCTTTGTAAGTTGTTTCAACATTTATTTAACTTACTATTTCTATGCATTATTTTTCAGCTCAAGATGATGGAGGAAATGAACATTGAACCATATAATGATACTTATGCAGTTCTCTCAATTGGTTATAGCCGAAATTTTGAACTGGATTTGGCTGAGTTCTTTGCAAATAAGATATCTGTTTGCCTACCCAAGTACATGTATACCTACAATACTTTGTTTGCTGCCTGTGGTATCATGGTAACCAGGTTCTTCCTGAAAATGTTAATATTCAATGCATTTTTATTTTCTAATTATTTCCTATGTTTCCTTTTCTTTTCATTATATCTAAATCTAACTAAATCTTTTTTATCCTTTACCTCAATAAGTAGTATACAGTTGAAATACTTATATCATACCAATGAATATTTGATTGTTTTTCCTTTTAGAGACAACTCTGATATGGTTACTGAAAATCTAGTTAGTATTGAAGTTATTCCTCTTTTACTTTTTTACTTCCATCCATTAACTGTGGTACTCCACATATGCCTCAAGTTTTATCATATCTTCCTAACCATGATTATTTCTTTCTTTTCCACTTGTTATTGCAAGTTTAAAATAAAATTGTTATGCCATCACTAAATGCACATTTCTTGAATACACTTTCTTCCAAATTGTGCTCTTCAAGTAATTGGTGTTAACTATTTTCGTACATGTTCTTAATATTGTATGTGGGTTTATCATCAATGGACAATACCATGCTATATAGTAATAGAATGAGATACTTTTGTTAATGACCGGTTATGCTAGTCCCAATCATTGAATTGTTGGGAATTTCAAACTGTTTACAGATGCTGGTCCAGTAGCTTCTTGATTCAATACATCTTTGAGAATTAAGATCTAAATGGACAGAGGAGTTACACCAATTGCTCTAATAATAATGACATACCCAGTAGTTCTAACTATAGAGGAATTAAGTTGGCGAATCTCACTATTGAACTTTGGGAAAGGCTAATTGATGGATAGTGATTATTTTGAAGAATCAAACTTGTTCTATTTTTGGACGGATTGCAGTTGATGATAGTTATTCAATAAGATATTTGAGTAGAGAGGTCTCGGAAATAGTTTGGTTTATTGCTTACAGAAAGTTTAGAAGGTAACATAATAATATTATGGTATATTTGGAAAATAAACGAGCGTCAAATGTGATAGAAACATATCATGTTTTTGTCATGGGGATGTACATTTAATGAATTTCCTAAGAACTAACACCAAATATATGAAATATAAATTCGATGGCACAAAGAAATTTAGTGGAATAGTAAGTTGGATGGACACTCTCAGATCTAACACTAATGAGAAATTAGTGAAGGGTTATTCATATGATAAAGAGTGGATGGTTAGAATAGAGTTGATGCTGAAGTTCTGTTTGACGTTATGTGCCCTTCAGGTTGTTGGACAATGTTCCACTATCTGTGTTTAACATTTAGCAGTAAGTTTGTGCGGTATTGATGGAAAATATTTAGATTGATGTATGAAATGAAATAAAATTAATATTATTGCCTGGCAATTAGGTGTAACTTCCATTGATGATAAAGGAGAGAAATCAAATTTTGTGGTATTGATAGGTTTAAAGATAATAATGTAACAGTTAAGAGTTGAGGGTGTGAATAGAATCATACCAAAGTACACAATTTTTGTTTGAAGAGCTTCAAATGGAATGAGTTTTACTAACAATATTACTTCTCATAGGCAACAATAGGATAATATTCGTGTATTTGACCTCAAATTGTTGAGGCATACTGCCTGTTTTTGTTATCTAACCAACTTGTTTACTACACTAATGAAATGACAGATAAACTAGCTTTGACAAGGATTACTTGACAGCGCTTTATAATATTTTGATTCATTTATTCAGAGTTCTTCTCGTGTTAGATCCTTTTCTATTCAGTATGTTTCATTAGTGAATGCTACACTAGGTTATGATCAACACTCCAACAATGCAACTGCGTGCCTGGTGTTTTGAAGAAGTCTTCAACTTGGTTATTATCCAAATTCTTTATTTACATTCTTCCCATGTAGGGTGAACCAGAACGCGCAGTTCGTCTTCTTGTGAAGCTCAAGAAACTGAACATGAAGTTAAATATTTCAACCTATGCGCATATGTTCTCATTGTTTGGTACTGTCAATGCCCCTTACGAGCCGGGAAATATTCTTTCCCGTCTTGATGTTTCCAAAAGAATAAGTGCTATTGAGATGGATATGGCAAATAATGGAATTCAACACAGTTATACATCATTGAAGAATCTGGTACTTTGTTTTCTTTTCCTGCCTACTGCTCCTTCATAACACAAACTAGATTTGCATCTTGATTTACCATTATACTACATGATTCTGATTGGACTGCTAAGTTACATCAAGATAGTATTAAAAATGCTTAAAACATAGTGGACAGATCTGTAGTCAAAAAGATAATTGATAATTCTGTATCATGATTGTAATTCCAATGAACATGATCACGAAGGTGCCTGCTATCAGTTGGTAAGAAACCTTGGAAGCTGTTTCCAAGGTGTTAAGTTCAATACCAATCTTTCCCTAAATAGGCTTGCTTCCATATCCATAATATATTCCAAAAAAAGAAAAAAAAATCAAATGAACAATCTTGCTCAGGCTCCCATATGTATATTATATTTTTTTAAAAAATCATTATATACTTGAAATAGAAGAATAGTTCTGTGCAAATACTACATGTACCTGTGGGGTGAATGATGCATAGACATTACTAAAAACCATTACTAAAAAAAAAATCTTCATTGATTTTTTTTTTTTAAATAACAATGATAATTTGATCGTTATTTTCTCAAAAGAACCTTTTGTGTTATGGTAATTTAGAATATTGCAGGTTCCATAATGGCCTGATGTAGATCCTGATATCCTCGTTTTTTATTTGCTTTTTAATGGTTTTCTTTTTCTTCTCTAACAAACAGGCATTTGCTTTCCCTCATATATCCCGGAAAAACAATTTTTGCTGGACAGTCCTATTTTCCTGTAATGTAGGCAGTCTAGAGAATATGTTTTAGAATGTTGGGGAAGACATATTAATGATAAGTGAATAATAATATTTTCTTCGACTATTTGCCCTTGCCAAATAAAAATTCTGATTTCTTTTCTTTTTGAAAAGGAATTTAAACCTTTATAACCTTGAAAATGTCACCCTTCTAGCTTCTGTCATTGTATTGGAAACTGTAGGCAATTTAGCTTTTCATTCCTCCAGCTATGTATTTAGTACAATCTGGTTTGGCATTTTTAGTACCAAAATCTTGTTTGATTGCTGTATTATTAGTTCAGAGGTCTTAACTTTTTGCGTGTATAGTTGGTTTGAGTAAGTTCAGAGGTCTTAACTTTTTGCGTGTATAGTTGGTTTGAGTAGATTTGGGTGGTTGACCAATTTGTATAACTTTTATTCTGCAGATTAGAGCTTTAGGAGATGAAGGAATGATAGAAGAAATGCTGCAGTATCTAAATGTTGCTGAGAACATGCTATGGCAGGCAGATGGTCACCAGAAAACTGATATGTATAATGTCGTACTACATGCACTTGTACAAGCAAAGGAGGTATCTGGCATGATAGCCTACACTCCTATTTTCATCCACTCTTTCTGAACGTACGTTTCCTTTCATAAATATGCATAAATATCCTATTCTCTCAGTTTCACAAGGCAATTGAAGTCTTCAGAGGTATGAGATTATGCAGTTTTCCTGCTAATGTTGGAACATACAACATGATGATAGAATGCTGCAGCGTTCTTAATAGTTTCAAGTCTGCTTGTGCAATTCTTTCCTTGATGATACGAGATGGTTTCTGCCCACAAATTTTGACTTTTACTGCGTTGATTAAGGTATGATCTTGTACTAGACATTTTATATATTTATTTTTGTTTTGAGAGATGAATAAATTACACTCAACACTCAACATTTGTAGTGCCAAAATTAACCAATAGCTTTGTTAATTGACATCTCACGATTACGTTGTATTTGAGGGAAAAAATAAACTTGGATAGTTCACCAACTTCCATGTGAGAACTTCATGCATCCTGAAGAAAGAAACCCATTGGTTCCTAGTCTTCATGGCCAGATGATTATGTTTTACTGTTTTATTATTGTTCCATGTAGGGACCAAATTGATTACTGAAGTTTCTATTGAGACCCTATCGTTGCTTCACAAATACTACCTGAAAGTTGATTTGGAAGAACTTTAATCATCAGAACTATCAAAGAAAAGTTTTAGGAAGATAAGACATTTTCCCTAATCTAATTTTGTATGGGGAATCTTAACAGGTTCTTCTAGCAAATGAAGATTTTGAAGGAGCTCTAGGTGTTTTGGATCAATCAAGGTCCGAAGGCATTCAGCCTGATATCCAGTTTTTTAATACAATCCTTCAGCAAGCATTTCAGAAGGTATTTTGATGTCAGTCAAATATCTCCACTTTCCCCTCTAATTTCAAACAATCAGCTGATAAGTCAAAATATGGTTGTTTTTTTTTCAGGGTAGAATTGATGTGATAGAAATTATAATCGAGACCATGCATAGGGAGAAAATAAGTCCTGATCCATCTTCTCTATGGTACACATTCACTGCATACGTAGAGAATGAATTCCACAGCACGGCTATGGAGGCACTCCAGGTGCTGAGCATGCGGATGATCTCTGAAGAAGCAGAGATTCTTCAAGAGAAAAGAGATACTTTTGAGCAATTAATACTTAGTGAAGACTCAGATGTCGAGCAACAGATTGTTCAAACAACTTTTGAAAATTCACAAGAATTTCTTGCAACTGCTCTAATAAACTTGAGATGGTGTGCTATCATGGGTTCCTCCATATCATGGAATCCAGAGGAAAGTCCATGGGCTAAAAGGCTTACCACTTTAGTTTCTTCTTGAATCTAAGGAAATAGATAGGGCATTTTCAATCTAGAAGTTGTTATATAATGTTAATTGGTGAAAGTGCATAACTACAAGTTTGTAAAAGTGTAGACAAAGATCACAAGTTGTGACATAACTTAACGAGTGTTCAGCTTGTACCGTTGAATAAGATTACAGAATCTAACAAAAGAGCCAGTGATCAGCAGAAGGCTCAATGTAATCTTTGGCATCATTGTGATGCCAAAGTCACTTTTTTGTTCAGAAAAAAGAGTTTTGCTTTCTCTTGTATGTTCAGTTTCCTCAGACAGATGGATCGGACACGGGATGATTTGCAGAGGAGTCGAAAACTTGTCACTATATATTAGAACAGGATTAACCAAAGGATGACCTGTTGAATATATTTTTTTTAAATCAAAATGTGATCCATTAATTTGACCAGTTGATTTCAGAATGCTGAATTGATAGGATGTTTACTATGAGTATTTCTTAATGTATTCTATGATCAGTTAATTTATTCTATGATCGGTTAAATAAATAAATAAGACGCTGCAACAGATTAAAATGCTGCGTGCGGAAGGGATCATGCATGAATAGAAAATATGGAGTTCCCTCCGAGATGGTGTAGTAGTTAAGACATGAGAAGTTGTCATATAAGATCATTCAAGAGATTAAAATGCTGCTTGTAGAAGGGATCAAGCACGAATAGAAAATACGGTGTCCCCTCGGGATAGTGCGGTAGTTAAGGCATGAGAGATTGCTACATGAGGTCATGCAAAAAATTAAAACGTTACCTGCAGAAGGGATTAAGCACGAATAAAAAATAAGATGACCCCTCAGGGTGGTGTGATGGTTAAGACATGAGAGGTTGCTACATGAGGTCATGCAAGAGATTAAAATGATGCCTGCAGAAGGGATTAAGCACGAATAAATAATACAATATCCTCTCAATGTGGTGTGGTGATTAAGGCACGGGAGGTTTGCCACATGCAGGGACATATCTAGGAATTAGAGATGTGTTGGGCTAATCTCAAGTTAGTCGAGTCAACTAAGGACGTCATAGAAGAGGTCTGAGTTCACTTTGCGCGGGCATATTACTATCTTATCTTTTCCTATATTTTACCGAATTTTAAATTTTTATTAAATATTTTTTATCACTATTTATGAAATTGTTAAGTTATTTTACAAATAAATATATTTTTTTTGTAGACGTTGAAAATTTTAGGAGCCATGGTGGAAGGCCTGACCACTGACACCAGTATTGGAGAGTGTATTGTAGATTGTGAGGTAAAAGTAGTCGTCCACGAGTGCGGCGCGAGGCCATACTTAAGCATCCCGCGCAAGACCTCGATTCAAAATTGTTCACTTTCGACGTCGATGTAAGGGTATGCCAGCATGGACGACACCTTGATCTAGTCGTAACAGCTTAGGGTACCTATGTCGACAGCTACGCCATTGGGGGTGAGGGCCCGACCACGAAGGGAGTGGACGTGGTTATGAGCGACCCCAAAAAAAAAAAAAAAAGGACATGAGGACAAGTGAGGTAGAGGAGGGAGACACTATCGAGGAGGACGGGCGGAGGAAGACGGACATAGTTAATTATTTCGAAAGTTGTTTCGGACGTAAATCTACAAAATAAATTCATACATTTGATTTGTGTTTTTTTATTAATATAATAAAATTATTATATGATATGATAATTTAATGGTGGATAGATTTTTTTTTTTAAGGAATGATTTAAAAGGAAAAAATAATTAAAATGGATTTTTTTTATTTGAATCTGTGAAGAAAAAAAAAACGAAGTGACTTTATAATTTTCTTGCATAATTTATTTTGAGAGGGACTTATTTTATTTTGATTTGATATTATGCATGGATCTGAGGAGAACTATATCATTTAGCTTAATCATAGTGGTGGGCTGGGCTACAGTCAAAGGCTGTCCATATGTAAATCCGTCTAGGAGCACATAAGGTTATGTGATCGAGGGTGATCGAAACTCGATGTATTCGACCATGTCATCCTCTATTCCTTACCATTTAGGGTGTGTTTGGTTCAAGGTTATTATTGATAACCTTGGTTATCTATCCAAGGTTATCAACAAAAACCTTGTTTGGTTTAGGTAATCAACCATTCCCTAGTCATGATGCATGCCTGACACGTCAGCAATTTGGGCATGCAACCAGGAATCGGATAACCTCGGAGAAGTAAGATTTTTCTTAATTCCGGGATTAAGGAATTTTTTTGGATAAAATTACCCCTAATATTTACCCATTGAGATAAAAATAACCTTACAGATAAATCAAATATCGATTTCCACT
>JBAMIE010203381.1:0-10874 GCA_037177295.1 Kaempferia parviflora
ATATCACTTCCCTGTGGATACGATAAATCTTTTATATTACTTCGATATTCCCATACACTTGTGGGTGTATCAATCACACATACTCTAACTTTAACCTATTTGTCATTCATTAAAACCTAAGTTTGACTATTAGTGCAAACTGCACCAATACATCCATCCTTCCGTTCAGATGTAGGTAACTTCCTACAAACTGCGCCAAATATGATCATGTCTAAAAGCTGGTGGATGGCGCTGGGTGACACGACGCTGACGTGGCTGGAAGACCAAGCGTTGACCGTCTGCTAGGGTGGCGCCTTGTCCGTCCTACTCCCTGTAAGCACTCGCGCAAACTCAGAGGAGCGTTAACAACTGAACCAGGGAAGAGCTCCCCTGGTTTGGTACTCCGACGTTCAAGTCAGCAAAGCACTCCGAAGGAAGAATGCACAGTAAACGAACAGTGAAAGTACTGTGGCTCACGTAATAAAGCGTACCTGCGTCGGAGACCAAGGACCTCTATTTATAGCGGGGCATTGGACATTACTTTCGAAGCACATGATGATACGCTGTCACGTCGAGGCTAACGACACTTTGCACTCCCTGACATCATTTTTATCCAGAACGTTGTACGATTGTCAGAGAATATCCACGGGTCCCAGTCACGTGTATGACACCTGTTTCGCTATAGGACAAAGGCGTGTATGGAATGTTGTCCCTGAATGGTGACGGGCGTCCTGAAGTGAGCTCGGCAGTAGCCGACCGGACGGACGAGCTTTGTTACCTTATTCTGAGCGAATGAACCCCGGGCCACTGGTCAGGCGGGCGTTCGGTCGGCTTGCCACCCCACCCATTCCGATGAGCCTCGGGGAGTTGCGGGCGATAAGGACCGACTGAGCGGACGACTGATCCGGCCGAGTGCACCGGAGGACAGCTGTTTAATTGTTCGCTGATTTCCGGACGGACGAACCTTTGGTTTGGGCGGTCGACCACCAGCCGTGCCTTTCCCACTTGCTTCAGCTGACTTCAGCGGGGTACACGGGGCCTGCCTTCCTTGTCATCTGCTCTTGCCTGCGTCATCCGAGCACACGTCACCTTCTCCTACTGACGTCACCCGGGCCCAAGGCGCCCGTCCGGTCATCCGCATCAACCACCGATAAGTTACTATAACTCCCCTAGTTCAAAAAGAATATCCCACTTTTACATTTTTGAATAATGATCGGTCACTATTGTCCAAGACAAATTGATAGACTAAAAAAATCTTCAAATCGCTTTAAATAAAAGTAAATGCACTATTGCAAGCCTCTTTAACGGATCCATAAATCTGAATTCAATAGTTAAATTAAGAGCATTAAATTTGTGAATGGGTTGACAAAAATCTAAAAGTGAAAAAAAAAAATAAATTAGAAAGAATGGGAAGGGAAAGGAAAGAGTTTAATAGGAATGCCATATGTGTTTTTTAACTATAAAAGTTGATACTTAAAATGGGTAATATTGAAACTTTCGGTCGAGTAAAATGTTGAAAAAATATATATTTTTTTATAAACCTATTTTTTTATCATGGTTCAAGGTAACGGCTTTATGGATGATAAGTGGCTCAATATATAAATTTATCCTTTTTTTTTACATATTTAAATTTATCATATGTGAATTAGATGGTAAAATCTAATGATTTTATTTATTTTAAAAAACTTCAAATAAATTAAAAAAAAACAATTACCTAACAAGTCTTAAATTTCGAATTTTAATTTGCAGGCGGATGATTTACTAAATAAAAACTAGAGATTCAATGGCCAACCAAGATTTGGATATGGTGGAATTTATACACAACTTACAAAATAAGAAAAAGAAAAAGCGGAATTCCTTGTGTTTCCCTCTTCAAGCTTACGGTTTAGTTAGGGAATAATGTGGGCAAATTAAATAGTTTTAAATCCGTAATAAGGCACTCCAGAATATTAATTGTTTTTTATTTTCCTTTCACAGTTGTAGTGAATATTCTTGCTTCGTTTAATATCTTCAAAATACACAGCTCAGAAAATGATGTTGACTTCGTATAAATCAATTAATTAATTTATCTGTTCAGATGTGGGAAAGAGATTAGAGAACCAATGCCATGAATGTACAAATCTACGACTGAGTAGACGTGAAGACACACAGAGCAAGATGGTAGAGCATTAATTCGTTTGAGTAGTATTACATTGCAAATGCAAATGCAGTAATTGAGCGGTACATCGATCGATAATGTACACTTCGAGCGGTGTCTCAAAGGCAAAAAATAATTACCGAAATTTTTTCTCTAAATGAGAATCACAATTAAAGGACGCTGGGTTTCTGGGCCGCCCACCACGAGCGCTTTTCGATTTATCCTGGTGGCCGATGGGAAACTTCCGTAGGACCGGACCAACCACTCCTGAGATAATTAATGAGACTAACTGAATTTATCATTTTTTTTAAGACCAAAAACAAGAACTGAGCCATACTTATCGCCATGTTAACTAGCGTATTAATTAAGACTGTAATCCATCGACAGCGTCAAAATTCTAAACTCGGGCGTTATTTTCGTTTTGGTCGTTCGCACGCCTGCGTCGCGTAGTAGCGGCACGAGTTTGCCGCCGAGGTGGAGGGACATGACCTTGTCCGTGGAGCCAACGAGGTTGCCGCCGATGAAGACGGCCGGCACCAACGGGGTGCGGCCGAGCATCTTGGCGAGCGCACGCTCCATGTCCCTGCCCTTGGGGGCCTGGTCCAGCTCGTGGACCGCCGCGTCCACCCCCAGCTCGTTAAAAGATACTTCTTGAATTATAATCAAATTAAGGATGAAATAAATTAGTATTAAGATAATTTTATTTATTATTAATAATTGATCAAGAACTAATTTCTTTATTAATGGATCAATTACTTTTCTATATTATATAAGACATTGTAGTCATCAACAATGGATCAATAAAATAAAAATAACTTTTTTTTAATATTATTCTTTAATATTATTTTTATATGATATTAGAGCCATTACTTGCATCAACTTTTCTCTTCGTTACCTTCTCAGTTCTTCGCCCGGATGCAACACCACCATGCAATTCTTCCTCCTCTGTTTTTCCCCTAATTTCAATTTTCAATTTTTTCTTTCTCTTTCCTAAATTCTTGTTTCCTGTTGTTGCCTAATTATTCTATCGCTCGTTGCTTCTCCTGTGAGTTGCCAATTTTGCCACTATTATTTAGTTCTTTCTCCCTTCTTCTTCCCTTCCTTCCTCTCTATCTTCCTCTGTTCAAGCATTGCTTGCGATCGTAGCAGCAAGAAGCCAAGCTACAACAACCACTTTTATTTCTTTGTTATTTTTATTTTCGATGCCACATATTCGGAGATGTCAAATTTATCTTCAAGTTGGACATATTGGTATTCGAAGTTCAAAAAGAGTTGACACAACTTTCATCGGTGGACCTTCAGCTTAGTTCTTTCTCCCTTCTTCTTCCCTTCCTCTCTATCTTCCTCTGTTCGAGCATTGCCTGCGATCACAGCAGCAAGAAGCCAAGCTACAACAACCACTTTTATTTCTTTGTTTTTTTTATTTTCGATGCCACATATTCGGAGATGTCAAATGTGTCTTCAAGTTGGCCATATTGGTATTTGATGTTCAAAAAGATTGGACACAACTTTCATCGGTGGTCCTTCAGCTTCAAGACAATCAACTATTTCAAGGTACATTCTAAAGTACTCTCATCTATGCCTACTCTTGGAGAACTATCAAAGTTTTCATTTACTTAATGATATATTGACATCAAAGTAACTCATCATGTCACATCAAGTTATAATATTTTCACAAAAATAATGTCGTACTATGGTTCAGATATGGTACAAGTAGGTGATGACTCAGGTTTGTAAATTACTAATCTTGGAAACACATATATTCATTTATCTAATTGTACCTTTCACATGCGCAACATTTTTCACGTTCCATCTATTACTAAAAATATATTGTCCACACGTCAGTTTTATCTTGATAATAATGTCCTTTTTGAATTCCATCATGATCATTATCTTATTAAAAATGGAGGAGTAGGTACTATCATTTTTTTATGGGGGAATTAAAAATAGCCTCATTATCTTCAAATCTCATCAATCAAAATTTTTATTGGTGAACACACAAATAAACCAGCTTGGCATGCTTGACTTGGTTATCCTTCTCTTTGCATTGCTTAGTCGATCATCAATAAGTATGGTTTACCTATCTCCTTTACCTCTACTCCATCTCATTCATGTAAAGCTTGCATGGAATTCAAAAGTCATAAGTTACATTTCTTTTCTTCTGATCATGTTTCTAAATTTCTCCTTGAAATAATTCATTCAAATGTTTGGGGCCCTGCATCTATCTTGTGTAGGATCGAAGAGTTCGATAAAGAGGGGGGGTGAATATCGATCGTTTAAAATTAGAGCAAATACAGCAGAAAAGAAAAGACACAAATACACATGAAGTTACTTCTTTCGGAGCCTTCGGCGACTCTTACTCGAAGGCCCACGATCCTCTAGACCGTATTGTTGGGCAATTCACTAAAAACCTTTTTTTGAAATCTTCAAAAAAGAGAATCGAGTACAAAATAATGGAAAAGATAGTGTAACAATCCTACACTGCTCTTTTAAGCAATAATTAAGGAACAGAAATTAAATTTATTACCCAACACTTTTGTAGATCGCCGGATCGAGCTCGGGTGTTGGGTGGAGCAGCATTGTAGCAGTATCGCATCGAACTCGGAGCAATAGAATGAGCGTTGTAGCTTTTAAGGATATTTTTCAATAATCTGACCAAAAATACCTTTTATAGAATGCTGAGGGCGCCTCCAGAGGTGCGGAGGGCGCCTCCAACTCAGCTCTTATCAGATTTTAAATCAGTTGGCTCTTATGTGACCGGAGGCGCATCCATTCATCCCGAGGCGCCTTCGGTCTCTCCATGTGACAGCCAGCGGTGAAATCTTTTTCCAGCAAAAGTTATCTACGCGGAGGCGCCTCCCGGTGCTCCGAGGCGCCTTCGCGCTTGCGTCGAGGCGCCTTCGCGCCTTTTGCGCAGATGTTGTTCAACAGAGAGCACCCGAGACGCCTCGAACACTGTAGATCCGAGGTATTTTTGCCTTTTTTTTCTTTTCCTGCATAATATATCAGTCCAAAAGCAAAATAAATCCTGCAAAACTAAGTTAGCACAATTATACAAAATTGATTTTGACAGTTTCGGGATTGTCCGATCTTGACTTTTATATTTCAACCGAAACCCTAGGTCGGACCGACGCCTATTGTTCTCTCAACGGGAAACGATCCTCACCTACTTCTCTCAAAAGATTTTACCTATTGCAAAACCGGTCCTCCGGACCGTTTGGACTTTTGCTCAGCATCCGAGACTCAGGACTTCCACCTAGGATCCTCCATCCTAGGATTTTCCACCTTTTGTTCGTGACCCCCAGAACTTCCATCTACATTCGATCCCCGACCCGTAGGAATTTTCCGCCTGACATCCTCGACCTGCCAAGTCTTTCCGTCCAGTCCCTCGGACTAGGACTTCGTTTCCTAACCGCAGCTAGGACTTTCCACAACTTAGGGTTACCTCCCCTTAGGATTTTTTCACCTGCTTAAGATCACTTAGGACTTTCCTA
Organism: Kaempferia parviflora; assembly: GCA_037177295.1. NCBI lineage: Eukaryota > Viridiplantae > Streptophyta > Magnoliopsida > Zingiberales > Zingiberaceae > Kaempferia > Kaempferia parviflora. Next base: position 5,611 of record JBAMIE010203381.1, read on the forward strand.
CATACTTAATTCAACTCATTAGATCAACAACAAACCTTAACTTTGAACCATTTGCGATTATCAAAATTCAGGTTTAATTATTGGTATACCATGCATCAACAATCTCCCCATTTTTGATTATGTAATACAGTTCAAAAGTTAAGTTAACCAAAATAAGTAAATTCAAGCACAAGCAATTAAAGAAAAATTTCTTCAAAAGATAAGTTCCTAAAATATTAGAAGAAAATCTTAAGTAAAATTAATAACTCCCCTGAACCATAATACTTTTTTCAGTTTAAAATTTTCTTAGAGAAAGGATATTTTTCCTGTCTCTAAAAATAATTATTTTTTGAAGGAAAAACACTTAGAACCTTTCAGTGAAATGCTCAGAGCTTTGAAGAGTGCCTTTAAAAACTTAAAAAACTTTTTAAGAACTACTTTAAAGAGAATTGAGCTTGAAAAAAGATTTACATTGGAAAATGCCTTCATACGATTTGAGTTTAGAAATGTTTTGAAAAGACTGAGTGCTAATAGATAAGGTTTGACAAGTTTAACAATTTAAAAAAAATTAAGCTTCTCCTAAAGTTAACTTAACTTATTTTATTCTCCATTACATATCAAAAAGTACTAAGTAGAGAGAAAAGATAGTTTTACAAAAATAGTAAAAATGGAAAAAATTGCTAAAATTATGTTAGTTAAGAAATTAAAAAAAAAACTTTTTGAATAAATGTTCTGGTTTACAGGGGGATAAACATTTTCTTCTTGGAAACACTGTCTAACCTTTAATTACTATCTATTTACCATATGGTAGTAGCGTTCATTTGGTTAGTCAAGTTAAGTAAAGGATCCAGTTAGTTTGACTAAAAATGATAACTTATCTTGATTAATATCAATTGGTATTTTTCACCTAGATTTTATGTTGATGCACAGACATAAACATCTTAAAATCCAGATAATAACCCTATGTATCTCACACTAGTCTAAGTGTTATTACACAAGCAATAAAAAGACCTGCACTTCGATCCCAAACAACTCAACAGGTATATTTTTTTAAAAGAATGTCATCTCCATTATCATGGTAAACTCTTGCATGCACATTTGACAGAACTCAAACATTTGCAAGCTCAACCACTTTTAAGAACCATAGACTAAAATAGAAAAGAAGCTCGACTAGTTTTCAACTAGTATCAACATAAGAAAAATGGAAAACAAAATTTATTAGCCACACTCCATGAAGATCCTGAACAGTGTGTGACTTTGTCATTCATCTATCCGGCTACTTCGCCTCCTTGTCCTCTGTCATCTCACCGGTAACAATACTTGTTCCTACATTGAATATTTAGTGAGTTCACAACTTAGCAAGAACAATTCACCTTTAGATATGCATAAGTGCAGAAAGTTGAACAAATAATAGAGGGAAGTAAAGTCAAGTTTATTTGTACCAATTACAACACATAAGGAAAGGTTTAACTCGGTTCTGCAGACTAATTCTGGATTCTATGATATATAATATTCAAAAACAATGAAACTCTATTGCTGGAATTATGTGCATAAGTATCTTTATGTAAAAACTTGTGGATAATGCAATTATTTTTCTATATCCAAGTACAACAAGGAAAAATATCTAGATTAAGTAACAAAATCGGTACATGTAGCTAATTTCTATACTTGCACCCAACTATGAAATCAAAACAGTAGTATTGAGATAAACACAACAATCTATTTAATTTGTCTCATGCATATAACCACTAGCAGCACAAAAAGAATATCCTTGGGCCTTAATGGGAGAAGAAACATTATCACCTAAGATAAATACGGTGCATTGGTGGTAACCATGTTCCGAGCACATTTCTATAATCTTTATTCATAACCCATTTGGGAGGTACCTCCTAGGAGAACTTAATTCATTTCTCCAGGGTTATTTACAATATTTTTCTTTTCATATCTTTCATAGTTGAAAAGGTTCTCCCTGAAGCTCATCCCAGGGCACCTATCTTGTATTGTTACCACCTATACCCATATTCATTCGAAGTAAACATATTCCAATCAAACACTAGCATGCAAGAAACTACAAGCTGTTTTCATTTGCTGTCTACTAGAACTGATTTAAAACCCAGTTTCAAAACAAGTAGAGCATACTTACCCTATTTCCTTACATGGCGGATTGCACAATACTTAGTTTGTCCTCCTTAGTACTTAACAGTAAACAAATGTTGTAGCTAAACCTTCGATATCTAAGGACTGTGTATTCAAGTAAACCAAAATTTTAAATACAAAACGGAAGAGCAAGCATTTGAAATAAATTCCTTAATTTTTTATTAGAAAGATTAACACTCCTACTAATCTTTCCTAAGGAATTACTGAAAAATAAACAAATTCTAGAACCTACAAGATTCATTGATATCAACATTATGAAAAGAAACGAAACATAAACTTTTTTTTCAATGTCACTGTTCACAAGACCAACTTTAATAGCCAGAATTTGTCTCCTAAAACTAATCATTCCCTAATGATCTCAGTTCGATACACCCTAATCTCTACACACATAACCAAAAGAAACAAATCAATATAGTACTCATGCACAGACTCTTGAAATTTCTTCTTCCAAGATTCAAATTTATTTATAAAACTATCACAATACAATTAGAACTTATCTATATTCTGAGACCACTAGGAAATAAGGAAAAACAAAACAAATCACATCTTATTCATCATCACTCACTCATTCCATTAGGCTAAACCATTTCAATGGCAAGACAAATCAATCCCCTACTACGAATGATCTGTCTGAAGCCGGGTGGATGTCACTGGGAAATATGGTGGCACTGTGGAAGTCTACAAGCTGATCGTCTGCTGAAGTGACGTTCACACGTTCGTCCGTACAGATGTCCGTCCGTCCGTTATCCTACAAGCACTCGCACAAACTCAACAGAACGTTAGTGACCGAACCAAGGAAGAGGTCCCCTTATTCAGTCCTCCAACGCTTAAGTTAGCTAGATTCCAAAAGAGAAATGTAGTACAGTGGAAAGTACTGTGGCTTGCGTAATCTTACGTACCTCTCATTGAAAACCGAGAACCTCTATTTATAGTTGGGTGTCAGACGTTAATCCCGAGGTATACAATGATGTGCTGTCACATTGAGATTGGTGACACCTGGCATTCTGTAGCGTCTGACACCTGTATGATTGTCAAAGAGTATGCATGGATTTTGGCCACGTGTCTAACTGACAGGTTTGTCAGTTTACAATGAGTTAATGTTCCACACCTCACCATTATTGTCCAAATGGATGTTGGTGGCTTCATTTTCTACTGCCAACTGAATGGTTCGGCTGTCCGGTCGGCTTGATAAACGCGGTCGTCCCCTGTTGCCAAGTTATCCACAACCGCTGACGTAAGCAGGGGTCCAAAGGGCATGTCCGGCCATTCTGGAACATTAAGCCTCTCTTCCAAGTCTAGTCGAAGGAGGCGCGAATCTGACTGACTGGACAGTTGTAGTGTTGAATGAGCTTATCAGGCCAGACGAGAGGAAAACATCTGATCAGTCATCTTGAAATTTGAGCCCAGAATAATTGCTCTTCATGCTGGCATTAATACCCCATACCTAAGCATTAATGAGGGAAGCCATGCGTCATTTGTGGATTGGTTGATGTGACATGTCCGACGATAACGAAGAGACATGCGCGACTGTTCCGATACCTCCTGAGTGGTGAGGATTTGATTCGGAATTCCCATTGGTTTTGATCCAACGGTCGGGGATAGAATCCGGTGATCTATATAAAAGCTTCTCCAGCATCGTCATTTACTGCGCGCACCTAACTTGTGTTTTTACTGTTTGTGTCTGAGCTCCTGCTTCAAGCTTTCAATTCCGTTCGTCCGATCATCAGGTAGTGTTCTGTGTAAGTAACTTTTGCCCGCTCGGTCACCCTTGTTAGTTAGTAGTATGGAGTCCGCATCCGCATCCGGTAGTCCCCGTGGGGGGTATACTTTCACCCGCTCATCCATAGATGCTGCAGATGTAGAGGCCCTTAAGTTGTCTTTTGACTTTCCAGCCAACTACGAATATATAGTTCCATCACAGGCCGGCCGAGCGCATATTCCGCCCTCCGGTCTGTAACCTTTTTCAAAGACTAGTTTGTAGCTGGACTTCATTTTCCAATCCATCCCTTCTTCATAGCAGTTTACAAATATTTTGGTATTCCCTTGAATCAACTTGTACCCAACTCTATCCGCCTTCTAGCTGGTACATTCATAGTCTTTCGGCTGTACCGCATACCCCTAGAGCTAAGAATTTTTCATTACTTTTTCTATCCCAAACAGTCCGAACCCAGGACTTATCTTTTTCAGGCCCGAGTCGGCCTGATATTTTTTGCCCAAATGCCCACATCCAACAAAGGTTGGAAAAGTGGATTTTTTATCGTCCGATCGTCCGCTCCATTAGATTGAAACTCCACCTGGTGCATCAATCAGCACATCCAACCTGCTCTTAAAAATTATCAGGACGAAGAAGCCTATAGGCAGGCATCCGCGCGGCTGGTCGGTCTAAGGTTGAAAATTATGCCCTTGTTGCAGGAAGGCATTTTGTTCATATTCGGCCTCAGCTCCGTTCGCGCTCGGCTTCCCGGCAGATTCAGTAAGTGTTTAAATTGATTTCGCTCTGATTCACTAACTAAGGTATTTTGGTTTTGCAGGTGAACTGATGGCCTCCATTAACCTAGGCCAATATGGCGATCTGCTTGATATAGATGACTTTGAAGAAATAGCAGAAGAGGAACTGGCTGTTAGGGGCGAGGTCCCGGCCGGCCTGTCTGCCATGATTGGCGAAGAAATGGGCGGCGACGAAACTAGCGGTGCGGCAGGGTGATAACTCATGAACTTAGTATTTAATTTGGTTTAATTTTGGTTGATTATGGAATTAATTTGGCATGAATAGCAAATATTAGGTCTTATTTGTGATTTCTAGAATTATTTGGACCTAATTGCAAATTCTCATAATTCCTCCTTATATTTTATGAATTTTCACTGATTATATTCATTTGGCCTTGTAGGTTAATTGGACCAAGTCAAACAAGTCAAACCAAGTCAACATTTGGGTTTTTTCACAAGTGGAGGAGAAATTGGGCCTAAATCAAGGTGATTCAACCAAGATTGAACCAAAGGACTCAACCCGGACTCAATCCAATCATCACCAAACCCTAATTTTGTTGAACCGAACCCAAATTGAGCTGAACCAAGGCGAACCGGACCTGAACCGGACTTGAACTAGGAAATAAACCCGGTTCAATTCT
>JBAMIE010203389.1:0-10873 GCA_037177295.1 Kaempferia parviflora
GAACACAAATAAACTTTTACTAAATTGACACCAAGCTAGCAGAACACACATGTGTTCAAACTTGTTCGTTTAGTTTAACTAATTGTTCAAGTTTGTTTAATTAAATGATCTTGTTTGTGTATTGAATGAACATAAACAAGTTTTTACTAAGTCAACACCAAGCTTATGTTAGACAGTCTTTCACAATGAAGATTGTTTGCTGGATATTAGAGAGAGATTGCTGAATTGAAATTCAACTTTTAACTTACCTGCTGAGTAGCCTGAGCGAATAATCTCAGGCTGCTAAGTAGGGAAGGATGAGTTACTTGGATGGTTGCTGAGCCGTCTGGAACACTGAGTTGCCTTGTATGACAGAGTCCCCGAATTAGAGTCCAAGTCCCAGTTCAAGTCCACTAGTTGGCTGAGTCCCAGTTAGTGAGTGTCGAGTCAACTGAGTGCCCAAGCTGCCAAGTCAATCGATTGTTGTAGGTGTTGAATCAGTCGAGTGCTCCAAGAAGGATGTCGAGTGCTCCCGAGCCCGAGTGGGAAGTTGAGTCCGAGTTGGAGAGCGATGTTGAGTCATTGAGTTGGCCAAGCTACCAAGTCACATGAGCGTCGAGTTGCAAAGTCCAAGTCACTTGTGTGCCGAGTTGGCTGAGATGCCGAATCTCCTGCTAAGTCCGAGTACTCCTGAGTCAGCCAAGCTAAGTTGGTCGAGTCCAAGTGGCCAAGTTGGAAGAAAAAGTTACCAAGGCATGCATGACGTAGTTTCTTTAAAACATATTTGTCCTCCAGTTGTGTTCGAGGTTATGATGGACATTCGTTTCTAGGATACAACGACATACACAATCAAGCATTAGTTGTTTGTGGCAAACTGAGAAAATACTTGTAATACAATATAAACTAACAACCTTACCTTGAAACTTTCAAAATGAAACTAAAGTTCTTATATACAGTGGAGTTCTCTCCATCCACTTTTTTATTTACATTCACATTTCTAACATTCAGTTCATTTACAACCTTTTGAACGAGACTAAACATATCATGAGGATTGTATTATGGTAAATTCAAGTAAACCTATGATATTTTTTCCCTTCTCTTTTGAATTGCTTATTTGGGAGGTAAACATATAAAAAGACATTTATTATGTAATTATACCGATAAAATAACTATAAACAAATTTTAATTATTACCAATTTAAATTCATTATTGTAAGTTGTTCTAACTCAAAGCTATAATAATAGAATACCGTCGTGTGGGTGCCCAACGCAATTATGCAGTGGCACATGGGTGGTGAGCACTGAGCCATCGATCTCAAAAAATATATAAAATAAAGATAACAAAATCTTAAAATCTTGTATTTCTAAGCTGTTCCTGCTGGATGACTTCATTTAGAAGCTAATGCTGATCTCAAAACGCATATTGTTTTTCATGTTCATGAACTCTTAAACTGTGTTGTCATTATTTGCATATACAAACTTTGATTCCCAACAGGGGATTGTTCATAAGGAGAAATTTTTTTTTTAAGTAATTAAATTTCAATTTTAGTGAATTAACAAAAAAAAAATTCTTAATCAACCGTTGACCTAAGAATACTAAATTGATAAATTACTCGCTATGAGCACTTTTCAATTTATCCTGTGACTAGTAGAAAATTTTCATAGGTCCAAGACGATCACCGTGATTCCAACTAAATTTTTTTTTAAAAAAATTATAGGATTGAACCCGTCATTCAGGATTAATCGAAGCTGGATATATGATGCAAAATAAAAAATAAAGATAGAATCAGTAAAGAGTTCACGTGGACTCCAAAATTTGTTCATTTTATCAAAACAAGATCCGGACCTTAACTCTACCTTATCCTGATATTCCACATGAATATGTTCTTCAAGATGCAATCTCACAGAATGAAATGCATGTTTTCTGAACAAAAGCATTTTAAAGTAGATTCTGACAGCACTGAGAAGCTTTTTTGGAAGAACTTTAGAAAGGGAAATCCCTCACCCTGATTTTATTTCACCCAAACAATGAAACAGTTTGAGTAAAACTGATCATTTAAGACATTACACCTCGATTGGACAAAGTTAATGATAATTTATTTTTGTCATTTTCATCTGGAGCAAAAAATGATAATGTTTATCTCAAAGCAGCTAGTTAGCAACTGTGCCAAGACAAACAGAAATGAACTGGAAACATTAGATGTGTCGCTATTTAACTGCCTAGTGAGTTGAGTAATTACCAAGAACAGATTCTGCCCGTCAAAGAGCTGCAAAAAGCAAAAGGGACAAGCGCATTCCTTCCTCTACTCCCTGTCTCATCCCTTTTCAGCATCTTCCCACTTGTTGAAACGATCGCTCTCTGCGCATTTGCAATTGCATTCCACTTCCATCTCTGCTGCTGCTCCTTCAGTGCCTCGGCCGCCTCCCATTTGAAACTCTCCTTTCTCTCTTTTACTATCCTAAAAATTCAAGCTTTGCTCTTTCTTCTGCTACTTTCCTTTCCACTCTTCTCAAACTTGTTTGGCAATCCTTTTTGGCTCTAGTTTTCTTATCTTTTTTTAACATTGGACATCCTAAGCATTCGATCGTTGCAGATTCGTCTTTTTTTCATATAATTGCTTCTTTAGATCGTAGAATTTGCCACACCGTTTTCAAAATTTGATCTTTTTTTAGTAGTTTGGATCTTTTCCCTCTCGCTGCTCGGTTTTCCAGGTCTCCATGGGAGCCTGCCATGGAAAGCAAATACAAAACCCTGAGTTCCAGGAAGAAGAGAGCCTCCAGATCCCTAACGCTAGGCAAGCTACACCGGTTCCGGGAACCCCGCAGCAGGGCAAGTTCCCATTTTGCAGCCCGAGCCCTCTTCCAGGATCTTACAAGAACTCGCCGGCTAACTCCAGCGTGACCTCGACGCCTCTGCGGTTCCTCAAGCGGCCGTTCCCTCCGCCGTCGCCTGCGAAGCACATCAGGGCTCTTCTCGCTCGTCGGTACGGCTGGGTGAAGCCGCGCGACGCGTCGATTCCGGAGGGCAGCGAGGTGGAAGTGGGATTGGATAAGAACTTTGGATTCTCGAAGCAGTTCTCAAAATTTGAACTTGGGGAGGAGGTCGGGCGTGGGCATTTTGGTTACACATGCTCCGGGAAGGTGAAGAAGGGAGATATGAAGGGGCAGGAGGTTGCCATCAAGGTTATTCCTAAAGCAAAGGTTGGTACTCCATGATGTTCGATCAGTGCTTGTGATCAATGCATCTTTCCATTTTCCATGAACACATATGATTCATTGTTTATTTTGTGATTTCTATGGTCAACACATATGACAATGCTTTGTGTGTGTCTGTGTGTGCCTGTGTGATGCATTTTAGTTTCTCACTAACAGGAAGGTGAAAATCCCTTTGAACTTCTTTGCCATTTCTCATGCTTCCTGCCAATTGTTCTCCCTTACTTCTCTCTGTTACTGCTTTTTAATTTATTTTTGGGCAAGTTTGACTTTATCATGTCTGAATTTTGATGCTTGTCAAATCTAAAAGACAATGATGTGTGATTAAAACAGGTGAATCTACCTTTGTAATATGATTGGCAGCTGAACCTTTTATACTTCTAGAAAGATCTCTGTATTACAAAGTTGATTAACTTTCTAGTTGATTGTATTAGTAGAAAGTGCAAGCATCCTCAAATTAGTCTTATATGGAAATAATATGCAGATGACAACTGCTATTTCTGTTGAAGATGCACGAAGAGAAGTGAGAATATTAAGTTCTTTGGCAGGACACAAAAATCTAGTACGCTTCTATGATGCATATGAGGATGAAGATAATGTCTATATCGTTATGGAGTAAGTTTATATCAGTTTTACACACTTCAAAATCCTATATATAGAAATGTATTCATCTAGTTATGTCACTTATGGGAAAGATTATGTTAAGTGAAAATACAACTATTGTCACAAGTTTATATTTTTTATATATGTTCCTATAGTTCTATGCTACATTGAACAAGCCAGCTAGTTAATGTTATCTCACTAGTTGCTATTGATTCTTTTAAGATTTTCAACTCAAAATCTATTCTATACCTAATAAGTGAAGAAAATTATGCCTTTTGATGATGAAACCAATATCTTGCATTTAATACCCATAAGAAAAGTGGCTTGTTATGTGGATAAACTCTTTCGTCTTCACGGTAGACCTTATATTTTACCATCTTGAAAGAACATCATGATTTGCACTCAACCGCTGCATACTATTGTTGAGCAAATTTATGTTGATGACTTCGGCATTGTAAGTTTTTGGAGAAAGGTCTCAAATGCAGCCCCCCAAGGAATCTTGTTGAAGAGATACAGTTCTATTGCTACCAGTTTCAAATAGTTGAATTAGCTAGAGATTCTGAAATAGATTTAGAACTTGATAACCATTTTACATTGCCAGGACATCAATTGACAAACATACACATGCATTTCAAAGTTGATTTCATAAAGACTCATTGTGAGGTCAATTCACGAAGATGGTAAAACATAGTTGAATTTATTCAGCCGACATGGATACCGTATTCCCTTTTATCTTGTTACCTATAGTGCATATAACAAGCAACTAATTTACTATGCATCATTTAATCAATTAATTGGAAAAAAATGAACTTGAAATTCATGAAAATTTCACATAACATAATTACAAATATTTATATTGTATGACTTGTAAATACCATACCTAGCACTAGAAGCATGCATTTATTTAGCACATATGCATCCCATTATCTAACTAGCTGATGTTTTAATAGCCTGGTAAAGTTGGCTTTCTTCCTTATAGGTTATGCAATGGTGGTGAGCTATTGGAAAGGATTTTATTAAGGTAATGATGTATCCAAAATTGCTTATTCCAATTCCCTTCCTAAGGTTTCTGCCTTTTGAACAACCTCTTCTTAAAACTTGAACCAAACATCTGAATAGAAATGATTTGTTTTTCCTTGTATTTAGGGGTGGAAAGTATTCAGAGGAAGATGCAAAAGCTGTAATAGTCCAGATATTGAGTGTTGTGTCTTTTTGTCACCTTCAAGGTGTTGTTCATCGAGATCTCAAGCCAGAGGTAGTTGTTTCTTCTAACTGTAGCATCCAAATCCTTCATATACGTAATTCAGATATTTCAGATTTATCATTTGGTCTATTTGCTATTGTTTAAATTTCAAATTTAAGATTTGAGCTCTTTACAGGCTTAAGTTTCAAAAAAAAATTTGATGGCTCATGCTTGTGCTTTGTTGGTTCAGAATTTTCTTTTCACTTCAGGAGATGAAAAATCTACCTTAAAAGCCATAGACTTTGGTTTGTCCGACTTTGTAAAGCCAGGTTGGTTGCGTAACAATTTTCAACCTTGAAAAGTTATCAGATGTTTCTTTTGGGTTCAATTTATAAAATAAGATGACATCTTCACTGAGTCTACAGATGAGAGATTGAATGATATTGTCGGAAGTGCATATTATGTTGCACCTGAAGTTCTTCACAGATCTTATGGAACTGAGGCAGACATGTGGAGTGTTGGCGTAATTGCCTATATTTTACTCTGTGGTAGCCGCCCTTTCTGGGCACGCACAGAATCAGGCATATTTCGAGCTGTTCTGAAAGCAGAGCCAAGCTTTGATGATCCTCCATGGCCGTCTCTATCTTCTCAAGCTAAAGACTTTGTCAAGAAATTGTTGAATAAGGATTACCGTAAGAGAATGACTGCTGCACAAGCTCTCTGTATGTTCCTGATTATCTTGATTATTTTAGAAGTTGAGCATGAGCTGGTCAATTACAATAATCAACCAATCTCAGGTCATCCTTGGTTGCGGAATCCTGAAGAAGCAAAGATTCCCCTAGACATTATGATCTATAAGCTTATAAAAGCTTACATATGTTCTTCTTCTCTAAGGAAATCAGCATTGAGGGTACGCTCGTTATCCTAGCTAAGCCTGTGAAAACTATTGTTCTGTGCTTGTTCTTACTATTATAGCATATCCTGTAGCTTGATAACCATAGCAGATAGCAAGTGCAAGTTGATAGAAATTGCCAAGTTTATCGAGTTATATGGTTAAATCATTCTTCACTCAGGTCCAACTTAAAACCTCTTTTTGACATCGATATGAATAGCATCCATGTATCAAAATGTATTGGTATGTTTACTTAAACATATACCTTAAAGTTTAGATTAGCATCATCGAAACTGTAAATTAAACAATAGTATTTCTGAAGTTGTACTTATTTGCATTCTTTGAGATGCATGAAAATTCTTTCCAATTCCCCTATCTGTTAGTTAATCTTCTGTATTGCACAAGGCTGGTAATCAAAAGAAAATGTGCATAGAGAAACACTTATCTCTCTCTTGATTATTCATATTAACAGGCTCTTGCCAAGACCTTGAAGGTGAATCAGCTATATTACCTTCGAGAACAGTTTGCTTTGTTAGGTCCAAACAAGAGTGGCTATATCTCTCTCCAAAACTTAAAGACGGTTAGTTGTTCATTTTGTCCAAGTTCAAACATCTTTTTTGTTTCTAGATAGGTATTCCAATTAGTCTTCTTGCAGGCTTTGTTAAATGATTCAACTGAGGCAATGAAAGATTCAAAGGTTCTTGATTTTGTGAACATGGTACTCCTCAGAACTCTCTGACTAACTTAACATAGTTATGACTGATACATTTGCATGCATAATCTTGCTCATCAATTGGCTCTTTTGGAATTAGGTGAGCTCTCTTCAATACAGGAAGCTAGACTTTGAAGAGTTTGCCGCTGCAGCCATAAGTGTGCATCAGATGGAGGCACTGGATACCTGGGAGCAGCATGCTCGTCAAGGTTATGAGTTCTTTGAGAAGGATGGAAACAGACCCATCATGATCGATGAACTTGCATCGGTGAGACTGAATACCAGCAAAAAATAATTCTCGTAGTGAATCTACTTTAGTCTCATTTAGCCTACACTGAGGGTTTATTTGAGTGACAGTCTTGGTTCCTTAGCGAATCTGTATCCTACCTAATGGTTATGCACTTTTACAGGAACTTGGCCTTAGTCCATCAGTTCCAATCCATGTTGTTCTCCAGGATTGGATAAGGCACTCTGATGGAAAATTGAGTCTCTTGGGATTTGTTAAACTTCTTCATGGTGTTTCTTCGCGCAGACAATGCTGAAAGCATAGCAAAACCCTATTTTTTTTCCCCATCAACATGAGGATGCCTGGTCTCGGCACTGATTGTTTGACAAGTTATAGGAATAACCTTCAAATAGTGAGTGGTTCATGCCTAAAACTTGATGATTGAATAATGAGTAGGCCAGACAACTAAGATTTCAGCAGGCGTCTTGACACATATGTAACCTTCCTCTTGTACTCAATGTTAGTATTCAGCCATGACGGCGATCAGTGGTGTTGGACAGGAAGATGTATAGATGAGTATAGTAAATGTAGAAGGTTGAAAGGAATTGAGGTCTGTAAATGTGATTCAAAAGCTTGTCACTCTGTTTCACTATCTCTTTACTCTCTTACCAGTTGCAATAAGAAATATTGTGAAGCAACATTGCACGGTCCGAAGAGGACATGACCGGGGTTCATCGGATATTGTTCGAACACAAGTTGAACTTACACTAGACATGAAAGTTACAAAAACCAAAAAAAAAAAAAAAAAAGAGGAGCTTACAAACATGGTTCTACTTTTTCTTTTTTTCATGTTTCACGTTTTACCTCCTCCAATATTGCAGCTCTGAATTGCAGCAAGCTTTTGAGAAAGCAACAAAAACTGCTTCGAGTATGAGAAGATGGCAAAGTTTGGATTTCAATTTTAACAAATTAAAAAGGAGAAGCTAAAGCTAAAGCTAAATACATCATCCACATTCAATTTCTTCTGTTCCCAACTACAAGAATTAGCTGTGGAATGCCAACAGCCAAAATAAAAAAGACTACAATAGTCTTTAGGCATTTCAGATACAAAGGAGCTTGCAATCAATTTTATGAGGAACTTCAGTTACTTCTTCTACTCCAAAGCATCAGTTGGCCAAAGCTCTCTCCACTTGGATATTTCATCCTTGCTTTCCAATTTCCTGATTCCTCCATAAAATCCATCTGTTTCATTGCCTTCTTCCCTGTGGTTCTTTCGATCAATGGACGCTTGTCGCCACTTCGAACCCGGCATGTACTGATTGAATTCGAGGACAATACTATCTGAAAAACCAAACACCAAAGGAGTAACATCAGCCAGGACAAGTATAACATGCATCAACACTCAAGGAACTACAATATACTAACTTACTGCTCAGATGACAATGGCAAAAATGCTCATTTCCATCACAAGATTCCGAGTGACCAATAACTCCATACCACCAACCTGCAACACAAATGAAACATTGGTTATAACTTGTTAGCATCAACATGAACAATGTTATAAAATGATTCACCATATGGAAACTCCTTGTTCTTTCTCCACTGAATTTCGATATGATCGCCCGGACGCAACTTGCTCAAGCAGTCGGAGATATGAAGCCGATGAGCAGAAGTGTTCGCGGGAGGTGCCCTCAGCCTCTTCCACTCCACTCCCTCCTCTGTCACTACTGTTCTTCGGCCGTGGGGAGGATACCTACACCAAGCATGGATGACACAATTCAGTTACAATTCTTCAATGATTTTCTGCATTAGATAAATTTCTGGTTACCTTGCAAGAAAAGTGTCTGTCTGGCAATCATATCTAACTTGAGCATCATAGCATGATAACATGAAACCCACATGGCCATGCTGTAGAAGCATTAGAAATTAGAATTGTGTTTAAACTAAAATCTTAAGAACTTTGTTGTGATGATGATGACGACGACGACGACTACCTCACGGTTGTAAACCTGAGCAGGGAACCAGAACTGTCCACCTTGCAAGGATTGATACCAAGCCATGACAGAGTCAGCGGGCAGAGAATTCTTGAGCTTGTTGCCATTGCCAATCCTGCTCGTGAGCCAGGAAATCGGCCAGATGCAGGACAACAACCCGATCCAATGCTCGCAGTCGAAGCCGCCGCCGCCGGCGGAAGAGTCTCTTAAGGATGCCAGGTGGTGCTTCCAGTCTCCGGTCTCCGCGGGGCCGATCACACTCCCCCATTTCTCCCTGATGTGATTTTCCCAGAAGTGGTCGCTCCGGCACCGTTCCCTCAACGAGCTGCAAACGGAGGCCATGGCGGACAGCCCGACCGGCGGCAGCTTCTCCAGCACGCACTCCAGGGCCAACTCCGGCAGATCCAGGAGTGACGTCTCCGCCTGCTGGCCGGAGCATTTGTTCCTGGGAATCATCGACGGCGGCGGCGGCGGCGGCGGCGGCGGTAAAGCTCCGATTTTTCGTGCGCCAATCGGCTTACACTTCTCCAAGAAAGGCAGCAACCGAGACAGCAGCTCTCGCCACGGCGGCAGGGGAAAAGATTTGGAGAGGAAGAGGACGAAGGGGAAAAATGACATCAGGAACGAGAGCATCAGATTTCCAAATCTGTGCCTGATTGGATTCTCCACAACGATATTAAACAAAGATCTCAATTGCTCCAAAACCAGTTGATTGACGACGATGTTGGCCCACTCGAGCTTCAATGCATCTTCTCACAAATCAAGGAATCCAAAGCTGAGGCTTCTTTCTTTGCACACTTGGAATAAAAATCGAGTCTTTGGCAACAGGGAAAACAAAAAACTGGAGAAAGAGAGGAAGAAGGTTTGAAGGAAGTGAGGATCAGAGAGGAAGATATAGGGATGAGCATAAAGAGGTGGATTCACCAGAAAATGGAAGGAAGGAGGAAGAGATAAGCTACAAATGGCTGAGAGAAGGAACAAGTTTCATTTTTTCTTCTTTAATAAATAAAAAAAATCAAATCTTTGAGTTCGAAAGGTTGGAATAGAGACTGGAGAGTAAAAAGCAGCCAGCCATGAACGAACACATGTCCATCTTCTTCACCCTCCATCATCCAACCCTTTCCCGGCACTGCAGCCACCAGTAGGTAGATGACAAAGGTGGAAAACCTGATTCGTCATCGTTCATTCTCTCAGCCCGAGGTTTTTTTAATATTCTGTTTCTAGTCGATCATAAAGATGCTTGTTTTGATTGGGTATTCGATGCTGATGAGATTCCTCCTGTCTCCATCTTCCACCCATCACTACATCATCGTTTATTGAAGGCCTTTAATGCAGACGGATGACATCTTGCCTTCTTACTTGTCAAGTCTTCTACGTTCCTTGATCAAGAAAGCAAGGTTTCGGATGGCTGATTCCTTGCGTTGGATATGATCATCCGGAAGAGTTTTTAAATATAAAAGTAATGAATTATGAATACTAAAAGAGTAAGAGCATGGAAAATGGTTTGCTTCTTCTCGGAAGGATGCACTGAAAGTGACCAACTCTTAAAGGACACATTCAGATCCTAAACGGTTTGCAGCCGGCGGCGTGGGGATGCGATCGTCCTTAAGACTGTATATTTGTAATGCTCTCATCGTCATTTTAACTTGCCGATTTACTACTATTCATCCACCGGCGTGGGAAAAATGGTTTGCTTCTCCTCACCGGAAAATTAAAAATGATCATATATTTAGTAAGTCTTAATCTAAACTATCTATTAGTATCATTTTTATAAGAAAATATTATGATTTAAAAGGTTAAGTATTGGATTTTAAAAATAAAATATGTAATATAAATAGGTAAAATAAATTGTAGAATACAAAGTGAGGAAGTTAAATTAAAATTGGATCGGATTCAAATTGAATCCAACGGTTAAGCGCGGAGATACGGATTACGTTTATTCAAACTAAAATTGATTTGAGTTGATTTAGTTAATTTATGGCCAAATCGAGTTTAAGATTTAAACGAGTTCAATCGATTTAAAATGAATTAAGGTATTTTTTGAGAAACCTTCTCTATCATTTTTTCCCTCC
>JBAMIE010203398.1:0-10873 GCA_037177295.1 Kaempferia parviflora
AGTCTTGTGTCACGGAAACTTAGGCCGTTTTGGTCAACAAATTTCTTTTTTTTTTTTTCCTTCTTCTCTGCGTGCCCATTAATAAAACAACCAAACCCCCGAAGCGCCCATTCAACGCCCTAACTTCGATTTGCCATGGAAGCCATCGTCCATGGAGGCCGAGCTCTCCTCTGTCCCCTCGGTTTCTCTCCGAAGCCTGCCTTCCCCGCCTCAAAATCCATTTCCTTCTCCGCTTTTAGGCTTTCGAGGGTCGTCGTCGTTAAGGCTTCGTCTTCCGAGTCCGAACCCTTTGCCTCGCTCTCTGGATCCTTCCGCGCCGCCGCATCAGGGGCCGTTATCCTCGCTGCCCTTGCCTCCTCCGCCTTCGGCCCTCCCATCGCACGCGCGGACCCGTCGGCGCCTGCTCCCCAGCTGACCGTGGAGGCCGCCGACGCTGAATCTAACCCCTCCGTTCTGTCCGACCTCCTCGACTCAAACTCCGAGGTCGTAGATGCCCTACGGTCTCTCCTGTTTGAAAAGCTCGAAGCCGGGCTTGACTCCGATGCCCTTGCTATTCTCCGCCGGCTCATTGCCGCCCAGCCGGATGAAACGGAATGGAAGTTCCTGGCCGCGCGGCTTCTTAACGAGATGGGCGAGGTGGAGGAGTCCCACCGCCTCTACGAGGAGATCCTCGCCGTGGACCCTCTCTCTTTTGAGGCTCTCTTCGAGAACGCTGTTCTAATGGACCGGCGCGGTGAAGGTGAAGCCGTGATCAGGCGGCTGCAGCAGGCTCTGGATATTGCGGAGGTTGAGCAGAAGGAGAAGGCTGCAAGGGACGTGAGGCTGATTATGGCCCAGATACAGTTCTTGCAGAAGAATGTGGAAGAGGCATTGTCGAGCTACGAAGAGTTGGCGATAGAGGATCCCATGGACTACAGGCCTTACTTCTGCCAGGGAGTGATCTATAGCTTGCTGGACCGGAACAAGGAGGCGAGGGAGAAGTTTTCCAAGTACCATGAACTTTCACCGCGAAAGTTCGAGGTGGATGGATACTTGCAGACACCATTGTCAAGGGAGAAGCTATTTGGCACCGCAGATGCTTAGAGTCTAAGAAGCAGAGATGAGGCCAAGATAATAAACGAGAGGTAAGCCTCTCTTGCTTGAAGAGCTAATTGTTCAATGTTGTTGTAACTTTCAAAGATCTTGCATTGACAATCAAACAAGCATATATGAAAGCAAAAGCTATGGTATTTGATTCAAGCAAGCATATCTTGCATTGACTATCAAACAAGCTCCATAAGTGAATCAATTTTCTTTCTTGATTCCTCTATTTTCTTCAGTTGTGGTTCTTCCTTTAGCATACATGAAGTATTCAAGCTAGTCATTGAAAGCATAAGTGTAGAGAGAATTTGATTTGATGATTTGGTTCTGGGAGTGAACCAATTGCTCTCTCAACTTTCTAGTCCTACATGATTTTTTTTTGCATGCTAATAGTTTTTATCATTTGCGAATATGGATGTGCATTTGATATCATGTTTGGTTTGGAGAATGATTTTACCAGAATTAGATTAGCTATTCTTAAATAAACTAGAAGTCAAATAGGTATATCTATAGACTGTCTCGCTGATCATTGAATGAAATGGAGACAATTCATGATGATTTATATCTGATTTGCAGAAATTGGGTTGTTAATTTATAAGAAATAATCCTTTTTAGGAATAGTTATTTTCATTAGGAATTGTTAATTCATTAGCTTCAGCTTGTGCATGTATGAACTTGCTAAACACCAATTCTAGTTCACAAAAAGTTCATAGGACCAGATTTTTATGATTAGAGTGTCTACTGCCTATAGACTTCAATCCGAGTTCATGACATGATTGCAATGGTGCTTTTGTAGCTTCAGTGAAACTCTGTGGTAAAAGAAGTTCAAGCTTGTATCATCTATCACAGCATATTATGAAAGCATACACAAGTAACACAACTTCATGTTTTTTGAGTCCACCAAGTGGCAAATTGGCTAGCTATTAGCAGCTAACAGGCCACTATTAGATATTGCTTATAACACATACAGTAGTGCTGTTTTGGTTAACAAAGAATCATTAAGCAATGGAAGAGCCTGCAATTATTGCACCAAAAAAATTTGCATTAAGACTCTAAGCAGCTGAGGGATGATGAGGTCGCCACGAGTTCACTAACATATATGAATTTCTTGCAATGCCTCCATCTGTTACAATGTTGGTTTTCCAGAATCCCTGTTTAAGGGCAGACAATCCCTTGACTAGTAGTTGGGTTCAATGGCTCTACTCCCTAGGACTTCATTGATTCAGGCAGTTAGCAATGCTGTAAATATCTTGCATTAAACACCATTGTGCTCTTGGCAAGTGCAAGTTTACAGCGATCATTGGTGGCAAAAGGTGAATCGCTCGTCCCAGCACCTCCGCCAACCCGTCCCAGGGCCAACACGAAGGAGGTAAATCACGGGGGCTACTAGCCTAGAAAGTGACTAGTGCATTAGGGAAGTTTACAGCGATCATGTTCTTAGCATCGGTTGCCTTGTCCATCTGAGATTGGGAATTAACTATTTTGATTTCAGTTGGAATGAGAGATATTCTGTTTCAACATGACTGATCACCTAATTAGAGACACCTTAATAACTTAAACATCCTAATGATCAATCACACTTGTCTATGAGAGATTACTGTTAATATGAACATGGATTATCATACCTGTTCATGTCCAATTATGGACATCAGACATCATAGTTTTGATTACTTTCTAATTACAACACTCACTACAAAAATTTTCAACTTTACCGATGGAAATATCCGTCGGGATTATGTCGGTAAGTGAAGTCACCGATAGAATACCGACGGAAAAACTCTTGTTGCGATATCGTTCGTCGGAGCGTAGGTTTCCGACGGAATATTGCTTTCCGTCAGTACTAACTGTCGGAAACATTGTTCCAGGGTTGAGTTGCATATCGACGGAAATCAAAAATTTCGTCGGTAATCTGCATCCGATAATTACCGACATGAATTAGAATTTCATCGGTAATTACCGACGGAAACCATAAATTCCGTCGGTATTTATCGATACAGATTACCAACGGAAATTCCGTCGGTAATCCGACGAAAAAATAAAAAAAAATAATAGGACAAATTTGCATTCATGATGTACCCTATTTACAATTTACATATCGGTATAAAACCATCACAGGCGATGACATTTCATATATATACAAACATCACATTTTACAATCACATTATACACATCAATCTATACATATAATCACGTTATACACATCATAACAATCCATACATTTAATCACATTATACACATTATAACAATCCATACATACAGACAAACACAATTCTAACTATTCATCCATCCTAACAATTCATGTATCACAAACAAATAGTCTTGTGAAATGAAAAGCAGATAGAAATAAACACAAACGATATAAAACATAATCTAAACAAAATACAAACACAGGAAAAATTATCCATATCTAAATTCAAATGTGCATAATCGAATATATAAATTCATACCATGATCAAATGTGTGAAATATAAATACTCCAAGCCTACTAGTAATATAAAATTCTGCAGAAAGTCAAATATGACAGATTATGATCAGATTGATGTATAACGAATTTTACATTAATAAAAAGATACCTGATAGCAAAAAGACGATGATGATGATCGTGATAAATATGTAGCTAAGGGCTTCTACAACATATAATAATATAATATTTAGAAATGAGGTAGAATATCAAAAGTAAATATATTTTGCATAGTTTGTATATGAAAAATAACAAATTAAGTAGTAGTTGAACAAATCTCAAAAAAGCTAATCACCACGGTAATCGGTCTTGAGTCTCCTTTTACTCAAAACCATGTGGTGTTTGTGACCGAGTGAAATTAGCCACGACCGCTCGCATATGGACAAAGAGAGTTTCATTCTCCGCGTCACGTGCGGCTCTAATTCGATCCTCATCGGCTCTCCTTCGATCCTCAGCGACCCTCCTCTGAACCTCCTCGACTCACCTCTGATCCACTTTGACTCTCCTCAAATCCTCAGTGGCCCTCCACTGGTCCATGAAGGTCATCCTCTCATCCGTTGACTTCAGTTGAGTGCGTAGTTCATCATTTTCGTGTTGTAAAGACTACAACTCAGTAGATGAAGAGAAACTAGCACGACCCTAGGAGTCCTCAAACGATCAAATGCCATTTTGGCCTGAGAGCCAAGACCGCAGAGGGAGGAGATTTTTGTTCTTCCGCCAACAACATCATAATATATCTCATTTAGTGCGTCAGTGGCCCCCAGGGCGTAGCACAGGCGGTGGGCGCATGGTATGCTCTTGCACACCGCCAGGGGTTGATTCCCAGGAACTGAAGCCCTGGGATACACCCCGCCATGCGCCTGACGCCTCTGTACCTGCATTTACCTCCCTCCATATCCGTGGGGCCGGCTCTAGGGGGGCCGCTAATGTGGCGAATCCACAATTTTTTTCATTTAGTGCGTCAGTGGATAGAGATTGTAGTTCCTCCCTCTGATGATTGTTGAGATGCCTGAGCAACCCTTTTTGTCATTTGGTATTTATGAAAAAATAATATTGATTAATATTCAATTTGATGACAATTTCTAAAGTTAATAAAGATAGAAACGAATAAATAAAATAAAGCAAACAACTTACGTGTATGGTCCGGGATCGAGAATCGATAAATGCCCCATCTTTCTTTTTTATGGGTCTTAAGAAAGACTTCTATACATGTGGGCTGTCGAGCAAGATCATGCTCCTGCATACACAAATTATTTCGGACAAAATTATATAAGTTTGGTAATAAATAGTAAATTTGTTACAAAGTATAACTTTAAATTAAACTCACCAGATCCATGACATGCTTAACAATAAATTGAGATCCTGACGTATGCTGAGCCGTTTCGGTGCTCGGGCCACCTGACTCTGTATTTCTGTTTGATCGAGCCTTTTCAACATTTTCTCGCCTCCTTTCTGGATCCCAAGTGGCCTTCCATGCACTCCATGTCTCCTCGGAAACATACGTCGGCCTAGTGCCCTTCTTTCTTATGTAGTGCATAAGGTCTCTATAAAGTTTAGCACAAGAACTATTCCATGTAACTTTAAATTGTTCTTCTTTCCACTCTTCCTATGTATATCTTTTCTACAATTATAAATTAAAAATTTAGTATATGAAAAGATAAATATATTATGGAATACCAAATATATTAAA
The DNA here is from genome assembly GCA_037177295.1 of Kaempferia parviflora. NCBI lineage: Eukaryota > Viridiplantae > Streptophyta > Magnoliopsida > Zingiberales > Zingiberaceae > Kaempferia > Kaempferia parviflora. The sequence continues at coordinate 5,232 of JBAMIE010203398.1, forward strand.
TTTACTTACTACGAACTTATTATAATAAAATGTCCTTATCTCCTCGTCTACATGCTTCCATGTAGTGCCTGAAGCGCATACATGTTCTTTAAATTTCCCAGTCATATATGATGCAATCCTGTGGCCGTCAGGAACAAATTTGCAAGAAAAAAATATTTAGATATGAAAATTATTAAAGAAACATATGAACTTGAATTACTAATTTAAAAAAATATTTAAGAATTTCTGACAACACTAATAACCTTGTAGCCACGCGGTGCTATTGCTTGCTGCTCAGCCATAATAATATCTATAAAATAACATTAAAATACAACATACTAAAGTTTACGAACATGCATGATATCAATACAAAATAATAGGAAAATTAACATTTTCAACATCACATTAACATTTGTCTAATCAACATTAACAATTTTAAAGTCTTCATCGCTTGACTCTGTTAGTACAAACTCATCCTCACTGTTAGACATCTCTTCATCATCTATTTTCTCGTAAGTGACATTAACATCTATAAGTAATTGAGATGTGGATTGAAGTTGTGAATCAACTGAATGTCTCCACTTCGTCATTCTGAAATGCATCATGATTTGGAGCAATGATGGTGTTCGACATTTCTATAATTGAGCGAGAATTTATTCGACTAACAGACAACCATTCACTACATCTTCTTCTTTTCGTAGGATATTCAAGATAGAAAACTTGATCCACTTGTACCTCGAAAATGAAAGGTTTAAACATTTTGAACTTTTTGTTTGCATTAACCTTAACTAAATTATACAGAGGATGTATTCTGGCACTTGTTCTTAGGGTAGGATCATACTATGAACATTTGAATAACACACTTTTTTATAGTTAATGCAGAATATTTAACCTCTATGATTTCCTCAAGTCTATCATAGTAATCAAATTGAATGTTATTATTGTCAATAGATCCTTTGACACAAACACTATAATTATAGATTAATCGACGTGAATCGCGTTGTGCCACGTGGAATTTGAGGCCATTAATATAATAACCAGAGTAGACCTTTATTTTACGAAGGGGTCCTGATGTAAGATTCATTATCCTATCATCTTGCAAATTTGATATTCTATGGTCTTTTACCTAATAAAAAAAAAGTAGATATTAGGACATTTTTTGATTCACATGAACTTAAAAATTTGATAAATTATTTAACTTACATATATTTGAAACCATAATGCAAATTTGACCTTTAACTTTTCAGCTACCTCACTTGCACTTATTGGTGGATCTTGTAGATATAGTTGATGTTCGTACAAGCTGGGAAAGTAGGTAATTTTATGACAATTGGTAAATCAAGCAAATAAATAAATAAATGTTTGTTTAGAGAAGTCAATTTACTTAATGTATGGTTTGACCTCTTCACAGTTTAAGAGTATGTATGTTCAAGCAGTATAGTATTCTTTTTGAGTGAAGAATCTAGAAACAGATGCGTCGATTAGCTTAACAGGAAATTTGAAAATAGAAAGCATTGATGGGTTTGCGTGCTTAGGAGTATCATCAGAATTTCTAGGACAATTGCAATTTCTGATTTTGACATTATCAGCAAAATAATAGGAGCATAAAGAGGATGCTTCTTTAACAAGATTAACATTACAAATAGACCCCTCAACTCTTGCTTTGTTACGAACATTATTATTAAATTTTCTAAAAAATCATTCGAATGAATACACCCATCTCTGTACTACACAGGACCAGCTATTTGTGCCTCGTATGGTAAATGTACCGGTAGATGTTCCATTGAATAAAAAAACCTAGGTTGAAATATGTGCTCTATCTTACATAGTATGAGAGAAATGTCCATTTTTAACTGAAGCATATCATCCATCGTAATACACTTCGCTATTAAATATCTGAAAAATAAACTCAATTCTGTTAGTGCTTGCCAAATATTACGAGGAAGTAAATCATGGAAAGCTACTAGAATAAATCTTTGCATGAATACATGACAGTCATGACTCTTCAGTCTATACATTTTTAATTTGTTTATATCCACGCATTGAGACATGATTTAAGGCATACCTATCTGGAAATTTGATTTCTTTCAACTAATTACATAACGCTTGTTTACCATCTTTGTCTAATGTATAACAAGCCTTTAGATATCTATTGGTTGCTTACCATGCTGGTGTAACTCTTGTCTTTTGACTAGTTGTTTTAATTCCTCACGTGATTTTACAGTGTCTTTAGTTCTAGGCATGTTCATCACAATGTTGAAGATATTATTGATGATTTTTTTTTTCAATATACATAACATCTAAATTATGTCGAATAAATATATATTTTCAATACGACAACTCTCAAAAAATACTCCTTTCCTTCGAATCACATTTGCATATCTTAACAATGCATTTATTTATCACATCGGAACCAGGTTGAGATATTAGTAAAAATCTATAACTTTCTATTTGTTCAATGATTTCTTCACCTGAATATGTACTGTTGGAGGAGGTTTTGTCACTACAACATTCTTTAGGAAATTTTTCTTATTTCACTTGAAAGGTGATCAACAGGTAAAAATTTACTGTGATTATCAAACCAAGACACCTTCCCTCTAGAACGTAATGAAAATGCATCAGAATCTATCATGTAGTGTGGACATGCTAATTTACCAGCTGTGTTCAATTTTGACAACATTGAGTATGCTGAAAAATCATTGATCGTCATGCACTCTAAAATTAATTTTACTTGCAACATCATAAGTGACCGACTCTACATTCCATAGTTCATTCAACTCGGCAACAGAGGTTGTAAGAAAACATCAATCTTCTCTTTCGGATTGGTTGAACCAGAATTAACACAGTAAGGTACATAAATTCATCTTTCATGCATATCCATTGTGGTAAATTGTACAGTGTTAATATAACTGGCCAAGATAAATATTGTTGTCTCGACTGCCTAAATGATTGAAATCCATCTGCTGAAAGTGCCAATCTAACATTAAGTGGTTTCATTGCAAAGGAGGGAAATATATTATCAAGATGTTTCTATGCAGGAGAATCACAATGATGACACATAATATCTCCTGTGTGCTCATGTTCATGATGCCACATCATGTGACAAGCTGTAGTAGGAGATGCATACAAGCGTTGAAGTTTTGCAGTTAAAGGAAAATAATACATCACTTTCCAAGCAATATTTTTTCTTTTCTTCCCTGGTACTGTACGATGTTAATAACGAGGGTGAGCACAGACTTTGCATTCACTTAGATCGATGTCTTTATTCCAAAATATCATGTAATTGTTTATAAACAATCAATCTTCTCTACAGGCAAACTGAAATATTTAACCAATTTCTTTGTACTGTAAAAACTATCAGTCATTATATTATTAGTAGAAAGTATCTCTGACATTAATTGACATATGTCATCGTAACATTTTTATGAAAAAAATGATGATTTGCTTTCAGATTCAATAACCTTTCAGTTGCTGATAGTTGAGAATGACCAGAGGGAATGCCTTCCCATACTTCTCTTTTACTAGCCTTTAACATTTCATATAGTTATTGATATTCAGGTGTTGATATTCATCTATATTGGAATAATCAACTATAACATTGATCACATCGTGAACCACTGACTATATTGGACATCATTAGTTGAGGATTCACATGTAGTAAAAGTTGTGCCAGATGATGAACCACCAGAAGACCTAATTGGTTCATACAAATAAAACTCTCAGTGACAATACCAATTGTAGTAATTTGATATAAAATTATTTCTGCATATATGTACTTTTACGACATTCTCATCACGGAATGCTCTATTTCTACATTCATAAGTGTTAAGGAGAGTTGCCTAGACCCCCCACACTGCGGCCCCACAGTTACATTTACATAGGTGAGTTCTCCAAGGATGTACTGCAAGCATCCTGCCATTAAGACTTTGAACTCATTAAGATCCCTAAGTTCATACTTACTAGCAGTCAAGCATCTATCCAGGGAAACCAGAATAGACTTATGGATCAATTTATATCTCAATCAATTTTGCTTATGGTTCACCCTTATGTCGAGGAATACGATAGAGAGGGGGGGGGGGGTTAAATATCGTTCATAAAACTCAGAATAACATGCAGCGAAAAAATGTAAATGACACAAAGGATTATTACTTCGTTCGGAGCCGACTTCGACTCCTACTCGAAGGCCCGCACCTGAGTCCTTCGTTGGGCAATTCTATATGTTCGTAAGTATTACAAACTAAGTACAAATATGAAAACGAAATTAAAATTACCGACAATAGAATTAATAGAAAATTGCGTTCCCGGTCGTCGGAGTAGCTTTCTGGCGTCGTAAAGTCGTTTTCGGAGTAGCGTGCAGGAGCGAAACTTGTTCGGATTGATGTTCTGAACCTCCTGGTTGAAACTGATTATATAGGTCATTTCGGGCGCTCGGACCCTCCCTGGGCGCCCCTACTACACTGACGTGGCAGGTACTCGTCAAAACTCTATCCCCAGAGTTTATCCACTCCCGGGCGCCCGGACCGGTCCTGGTGCCCGCACCGCTGATGTGTACCAATTAGCCGTTGCGTGCCACCTCAGCAAAGTCTTATCTGGACGCGGAACATCCGGGGCACCGGGGACCAACATTTCTAGCATTTTTTATTCCTGCACACAGACAAGTTAGAATAGCAAATATAACCTGCAAAACAGAGTTAGCACAGTTCAAAATAAGTTAGTAGTAATTAAGTTTTGTCCCTCCATGACCAAAACTTAGTCAAAAGGAGAACTCAACTTAGGATCTCAAAATGAGTCTAAGCTGGTCCGACGCTTATGTGTTCCCTCGAATGGGAATGCATCCTCACAGTCACTCTCCTCCAGTGACTTACCTTACTTACCTTCCAAAAATCTAGCCTTCGAGACCTATTTAGAAGTTCTGTCCTACAACACTGAGTCAGCACAAGTGTAATAAAGTAATGCAGAACTAAAACCATGCTTGGAGTTTTACTCCTCTAAGACTTCTCGTTACCTAAGGTTACCTCCCCCTAAGGTTTTCATCGCCTGGCTTCGTTCACCAGGACCTAGGGTTACCTCTCCCTAGGATTTTCACCACCTAGCTTCACTCACTAGGACCTAGGGTTACTCCCCCTAAGGTTTTCACCACCTAGCTTCACTCACTAGGACCTAGGGTTACCTCCCCCTAGGGTTTTTACCATCTAGCTTCACTCACTAGGACCTAGGGTTACCTCCCCTAGGGTTTTCACCACCTAGCTTCACTCTCTAGGACCTAGGGTTACCTTCCCCTAGGGTTTTTACCACCTAGCTTCACTCACTAGGTCCTTACTTCACTCACTAGGACTGACACCTTGCCTAACCTCCAGTTAGGACTTAGTCACTTGGTAGACTTCCCACCAACCTAACATTTGTTAGGACTCACTCTTGTTGGTCATTTGGTCCTGATTGGACTTCTCTCTTTTTCAAGCATGAAGTCCTGCTTGGATTAACCTTTGGTCAAACTGACCAGACTTAGGTACATTGTTAAACATCAAAACTACAAGAGCTGACTGCACCAACAATAACAACAACAACAACAACAACAACAACAACAACAACAACCACACCAACAACAAAAACAACAACAACAACAACAACAACAACAACAACAACAACAATAATAATAATAATAA
>JBAMIE010203422.1:0-10871 GCA_037177295.1 Kaempferia parviflora
GCGACGGATTATCGTATTAGGTCATGCGGTCATAATTCGGTATGTTTGAGCATATCGTTCCCATGCCTTACTTGCACCTATGGCTAGCAGCCCTATGATTTACCTCCTCCGTGTTAACTTAGGGATGAATTGACGGGAGTACTAGGGCGAGCGAATCGCCTTTGCCATATTTGTTTGTTAATCATCGCCCCTGTGACTATCGTGTAGTGGAAGAGCGTTCAGTTGTCACTCAAACATTCATGGTTCAATTCCGAGATATGATATATTTATAAAGATTTTTTCTCCAAATGAGACGTGCAACTAAGAAATGTTAGACTTCTAGACTATCCTCCATGAACATTATGTAATTTACTTTACGCTGACAGCCGGTAAAAATTTTTTATAGAGTTAAATCGATCATCCTAAATTCAACGCTACCTAACTTGTTGATTTTTTTTTATTAGTTAATCATCTCACTGTAAGATATTTCTTAGTTAATCATTTTCAGGCTTCTTTTTTCTCAGTGATTGATGACATGTAGTTACTTACACGGCTCTCTCACGTTGATATTAAAATTATTAGTATTAGCTTTAAGCACGCGGATTAGCATTAATTAATCCAGGGCAAAGATGTAGTTAGTCAAAAGCTAATTTGTAAAGTGCTTTGAATTAACTTCCATGTGTTGCTTGATAATGATCGATAACTATCTTAGGGCATCTTGACTGGTAGGCTTTTAGAGGGGTCGAAATGAAAAAGTTGAACATAGTTTAATTTTTTAAATATTTATGGAGGCAAGGTTTGAGGTCAGTAGTAGTGAAATTTTAAATTTATTCTTTTATCTTAAAATTAGTAATATGGGTGGATCAATAATTAATAATATAAAAAATAGATAATTTAGTTAAGATATTTTTTTATTACGGAAATAATGATAAATTTTTATATTTTGGATGTGATATTGATAGGGAAGCGTTCATAGAGGGTAATCTATCAACTCAACATTTTTAGGTCAACCGTCCATTAAAAAAATTTATCTATTAATTCGTTGAAACTGGGACTTATCCTTAAATATTTAGAAAAATAAGCAGGTGCTCTGCCACTATACCATTGTCTCTAGGTGAAGACCTTGGATTTTTTTTTAAAGATAGTTATAAGAGCATCCACAATCATCGGCCCTCTTTAGGCATCACAGCAGCTATTGTAATGTAGATGGAACGAAAGAGCTCTCTCCCATATTGGTGGCTCCTTTATTTTTTTATAAAACAGAAGATGCTCCGAGTTGCTTGGTTCTTATTATTTTTATATTAAAATATTTTTTCTGTTTAAAAAAAATGATTTATGTTTAAATAATTTATAAGAAAGTGTCAGACTCGTAAGGAGTTGTTGAAAAGTTTTTTTTAATGAAGAGATAAGTGGAGTTTTTTAATTTTGAAGTGGCGCGGATGTGGCAAATGAAAGAGCTCTCTAAAAGCTCCCACCCACTATGAATGCTCTTAGAGAGCTCCTTCATTACCTCATTTGTGTCACATCAAAAGTAAAAAATCTGATATATCTCTCCACTATAAAAAAAAAAAAAAACCTCTAAACAACTCTTTAATATGACCCACACTTTTCATTATATATATTTTTAATCCCTTCTTCATATTTTACAATTATATATAATTAAATTTTTATAAAATTTAAATCTGTAAATTTCTAATATAAAATTTATATACAGTATATATAAATTGCTAATATAAATTTTAGAAGGTTGTTTTTTTTTCAAATGTTAACCAAAAAAAAAGTATTTTATTATTAATTAAAAATTAAAAAAAATGAATAAGCATTCTCATAAGGGGATCCATCAGTTCAACGTTCTTAGGTCAACTGTCTATTAAGAAAAAAATCATCTGTTAATTCATCAAAATTGAGACTTATCCTTAAATGTCTGGAAAATTAAGCAGGTGTTCTGCCGCTATACTATTGTCTCGAGGTGAAAACCCGGAATTTTTTTTAAGATAGCTATAAGAGCATCCACAATCATTAAAGTTCTTTAGAGCAACGGAGCTCCCATTGTGACGTAGATGGAACGGAGGAGCTCTCACCCAGAGTGGAAGGGAGGTCCTTCATTTTTTTTTTTTTTAAGAAGTTGCTCCGAACACCGAGCCACTTCTTCGTTCTTATTTTTTTATATTAAAATATTTTCTTCTATTAAAAAATAGTTTGTGTTTAAATAATTTATAAGAAAGTGTTAGACGCACGAAGGAGTTATTGAGAATTTTTTTTATAGTGAAGCACTCATATTTGGGTGAAGACAGATTTCGAAGCTAAGACCTTGGTAACAACTTCTCAAGTCTTTATGAACTAAGCTATGATCAGCTCCACTTCAACCGGTTAACCCATGAACTATAAGTCAAGCTGGTCGCCTGAGAAAATAGTTAAACCATTTGGACATTTCAACAGAAAAAATGGGCAACTAGTTCAAATCACTTGGAGAATCTCCATTTCCGATTCTATCTAAAGAATCTCCGTCCCCAATCTTATAGGAATTAAATCTGCATCTGTATCTTCATCCCCATTTTAAATGTCCATTGTCCATTGACTTAGACTCTTTCATAATAACATTAATACAAGAATCCAATGACATATTAATATTAATTAAATAATACCTACGTACAGAAAATGTAAAATTTTATTATTATTATTATTATTATTAGATGGGTTCGGGGATGGAAATAATATCCCTATCGCTATCTACCGGCGAGTGACCGACGGTCGGCCGGCAGAGGTCGTCGGCTGACTAGGGCGGTGGTATCGACAAATTTATTAAAACGTGATTTGATGAATAAGTTAAGGGTATTTTTGGCATATTAAATTTTGGATTAGAATATAATCTAGATTACATGGTATTTGTCCTGTAATCTAGACTTTTATAATCTAGATTATATTATATTACATGGTTAAATTAATATCAAATAAAATAATCAATCTAATCGAAATTATATTATACGACTAATTACACTCTATCTACCCTAAAGGAACGACTAATTACACTCTATCTACCCTAAATTCCTTTGCATCTCCAGGATAATTTAGTTTTCCATATCTTTTTGGCAACCGATTTATACAAACGATTGTTTTGGCAAGGCAGCAGGTCCATTGTCTGAGTGGGATCAGTCCTTTCTAAGGGCTATTCAATGTTTTCTTAGCTTTAGTTTTTTTAAAAAAGTTTAGCATTGACGATTAAATTAAGTTGTTTCTCCCTTTCGGTGCCAAAAAGTCCTAGAAATGATCAATAAAATGCCCCTGCTTAACACAATAAGATCGTATAGTAATTACAAAATCAAAAGAGATAAAAATATTTGTATAAATTATTTACTTTTCCGTATGATCTATTCACCAGTGAATTTCATCCCCAAAGATAAAATTTGATAAAAGATTATGATTTTTTTAAAATAATTTAGATATTCTATTCTTCGAACTAACTAATTTTGAAGGTGAGATCCAGTTCTACAAAATTTTTTCATCAACCATTAGGATAAATCTAAAAAATAATGACGTTGGCGGCCGGTCTAACTCTAAAAAAAAATTCACCAACCATTAGAATTAACTTCACGCTACGTTCTCAAGCGGAGCGGAAAAAAGGTTATGAATGACTCACGACGAATGGACTTATGAAAGTTGTAGCTAACCTCAAATACTATAGTTCAGTTCAACAAATATAGTTTTGTCAAGAAAAATGAAAACGACGATGATACACTAGTTGACTTGACCCATTTAACCTACCTCATGCATTTCAGAATTCTTGATTGTATTTAATCTGTGCAATTTCAACGTCTTCAAGCAACACTCGTGCACACTGAAACTACTTGAGCAAATAACCAACCATACCGTCTCAACACATGCTCTCACTCTCTATGCATTAAAATCCATACACTAGTAGCCTGTTGCTGTCTTGCCCTCGTTATTATCACATAAATGCGTCGTCTAGAAGAGTATCAAGCATCTAAAACTTTTTCCAGGTTTAAAAGTCCCTACCAGAAAGATCGACCAAAAATTCAAGAATGGCTACGGCTGCACACCAGGGGCAACAGGTTGCATCTAATATTTCTTTCCCGCAATTTAAATAATAACAAGTTTTTAATACCTACAGAGTTTACTCTCAAGCCGGTTAGTTCCTGCAGTTACAAGACAACATACAACTAATCAATCTGAAATACCATCAAATTCATTCACTTCTTATCCAGTCAGAAAAATAAGCTTCTGAGCCAAAAGCAGCAAGACCTCCATCAAAGTACATAAGCAGTTCGTCATAATCATACTGTTCCTCAGTATGTCATGGTCTCATGGAGCCGAACTAGCTAGTTCTTGATGCTTTGTTTACCACGTGCTGCAAGCTTTGACGCCGCCTCTTCTTCAGACAAGGGAAGGTAATAGATCCTTGGTGTTGCCTTTGTTTTCTTAAACAAATCGTCGAGTGTCAGAGCAGGTGGGTCTGGTTCCCTCGGCGGAGGTGGGGGGAGTTGCTCTCTTACAGGTTGAGGATCAGGCTGTCTTTGCGGGGGAAATGGCGGCTGGTGCAGTTTCAGAGAATGCTGACGAACGGGAGGTTGAGCAGCCTGAGGTTGCTGAAAGTTTGCAGCCTTGGGAGTGTTTGGGTTTGAGGTAATGGAAGCTGGGGATTGTGGTGGGGCCTCAGTTCGTGCCTTGACTTCTTGGGGGTCAACAAACTCAGCGACCAAAAGATTTCCACCGTTCGGAGGCCACTGCAGATTGTAAACAGCATTGCGTGTTGCAGTGGCTTCCTCCACCGAAGAATACTGCAAAAAAAACTAACCAGTAAGACTAAATAGAAATTAACTAATGTCCATTGGTAAGAGAGTAGATTTCAAGACTTTGTAAATAGTGAAAATACATAATTAGACAAGCTGAAGGGATAGGGGTTGACGGTGTAAAAGGTAAAAGGAGATACTAGCTTACATGGATAAAAAGATATAAATATTTTACTTTTACTAGGGAACACTTGGAGAAGAGGAAGAAATAGGGGGGAAAAAGCATTTGCTGAAGAGGAAGAAGGCAGCTAATGCTACTGGCTGCCAGTGCGGTGTTGTTCCAAGACAGTAAGTCTGGCATCACAAAAAGCATGTTATGCGACTTGAAAGCAAAGACAGCCCATGTGCTGGGTACCAAGAATAAGGAAGAGGGAATTGAATGGATTAGGTACAGCCTCAAGAAAGACTTAAACATCTTTATCTAACCATTAAGTTAAATATTAACTGTTTTGTTTAGTTATGATAGTAACTTAGAGCGCCAGAAACTATTAAATATAACAATAGCATAATAAAGAATCTATTAAATCTGCAGGTAACGCAGCATAACAGACAGGATATATAGAAATCTAGAGCATGTATTTAAACCAAAAGTTACCTGATTATGAATGTAGAATAAAATTTAACTTTCATCGTGAATAGAATTTTCAATAAATAAAGACATTCATGTGTCCATAATATCTCAAGGTACAACAAAAACATTCCTTATTTACCATGGTTTAACCTAATATCGTTAGTTCTAGTAAGTGAAAATCACGTGCCATCAAGTTGAATTTAGTTTGAGCTCCTAGATTAAATGCTAATATTATTAATTATAGAGAGAGAACTGAAACAAAGATAACTATAACTGTAAGATACTTATATTCATGGATGCATTCATTAAGTGAAAAAGTACAAAGACTGCAACATTTAACAACAAAAGTTCCTGCTCAAACTGGTTGAGGAATATGCATGGACACTTGTTTCAAGTACAAACATATTTCCTCAGTTTTTATAATTATCCTCACTCCTTCCATCTCCTTCCTGCAGCAAAAGGCACTCATAAAAATAGCCTTCAGGAAAAATGACAACAGAGGCAAAGCTAAGGTAGCCAAGACTCACATCTAATGATCAATGTAAAAAACACAGGGCCAGCTTTGAAGATACACAGTTGCATCCTACCACTGGTTAGCTCCATAGTCACATTATTGAGAAAATCACTGGGACAATTTCACCTTAAACTTTCCATATAATCTAAAGGGCATTAAATCCTTCTGAATAAAGAGGTTTCACTTTATTTCCTACCAACTACCAATCAAGCATATTTAATTATTTGGGATAAAGCATTAAAACTCTTCATTAGAATTTCAACCTGTACAATTCAGCCAAATCTACCATGTGCACCTTACTGTCAACCATGGCGTAGCATCATCTTATGGGTAACTCGTGGTCTGGTATCTCCAAATGGAGAATTGGAACATAATGGTCAAAAAACAAGCTGCATGCCTCAACAAACTGCCATACTAAGTTCTGCTAAGATACTATCCAGAAAGTTGGGTATCTGTGTGGGTGTTGATCAACCGAATGGAGAACAAATACCAAATCAAGACATAATGAAGGAAACAAAGCATCAAATATTTTTATTCTAAAAATAATTTACAATACAGAGATTGAACAACCCTAAGTCTACGTCTACATATTGAAATAATATGATGATGTCAATTCCTAGTTTAAATTTTAAACTACAAGATTATCTAGGAGTAAATTAAATATAGAGAACAATTACCCAAATAATCAAATTGAATGAGAAACTTGACACAACAAGATTGCAAACCCAAATAACCACAAGCTTAAAGTAAAGAAGGAAAGTAAGGCTGACAATATATTATGTTGGACATACAGTCACATAGCAGTGGGTCTTAATGTGGTCCATCCAGAAACTGGAAACTGTTCCAGTTTTAGCAAGCAGCTCTTGAACAGCTTTCAGAGTAAAAGGGCGCAAAAATCTGTCAATTCTTAACGAAGTGGTCGCGGCTTTCAGTGATGGTGGAACTGCGTGATTTAAATCAGCATTTAGTCAAATCAGATTATTCAAAATGTGAAATAAAACTAGGTAATGCAAATAAACTAATCTCACCAATCCGTTCCTTTTGAGAATCTCCAGATGGCTTTAAATCAGATTTAATAAATGTGCGTCTAGGAGTAATTTCAAATGTATTCTTAGGTGTACTTGATGTACTGAGGTTAGATAATTGGCGTTCAGGAATTTTAACAGCATCTGAACTCCAACGTCGTTGCCGCTTGGGAACCTCATTGGTTGCAACAACTTCTTGGTCTGACCAAAAGGGACATTAAATTGATTGCTTCACTACAGAAGTAGTATTTGTACCAAGAAAGAAACACGGCAGCAAACAAAATAATGACCCAAAAGACTAATATAAAGTAGAATATTAAAACAGTATAGTCTACTAAATTTGGATCATATTTGAAACACCAAAAAAAAAAGAATATTGTGAACAATATATAAAAGAAGCCAGTAACGGATACAAAATAGTAACTTGGCAATAACATAAAATGTTGGTTGGTGAGCAAAGTAGATACTACTACTATGATAATATGAGAAATAGCAGCACAAACACAGCTATAACTCCAATGTAGCACATTGCATTACAAAAAATTTAAAATAGCTGCACAGAATTCTATATAATAACATAAGTTGCAGCCAATTTACTATCCCAACACCTTGTTCAAACAATCAGTAAAGTTACTATCAGAAACAACAAATATCACATATTTCTTCATGCACGATCAGTTAATCATTTGCAGATTATGTATCAAATATTTCCATTGAACAACAAAGACATGAAGCCAAACTGCAAAGAAACTTACCAATTAAAACTATCATAATATCTGTTTTGCATCCACAGTCTAAGGGGTAAAATGACTGAATTGAGTTGATTTTTTTAATACAAAATATTAGAATTCGCAAATGCTAGCTATAAAGCTCAACCTGCTAAGAAAGAAATTGATAATTCCATTAAACAACAAAAAATTAATAGTTTCAACTGTTTGGGATTGGCCATATAGATATTGTTCCACCATTAAACACTAAATAAGAATATATAAGGTACTACTTTTGGTAATATCCAGACTCTTTAAATTACCTTTTTGATTAATAAAAGTTCTTTGGTCTCCCATTATCCCATGTACCTTGAACTCTAATCTGTTTATCAGATAATACAAGTACATTGACATAATTCAATGGAAGGGTTTAAGCTGCTAAAGTAGTGCATCATTGTCACAGTAAAGTATATTATCATGTCTATATGCTCCATCTGGTAGGAAAAGATTAAGTTTTCCCGTACACTACCAAGAACTTAACCTTTAAAAACAGATAAATAAGTTGTTACATACCACATAGGATTCAAGTTGAGTAAGAACCAAGTTGAAAGGTTAAACCTATTGAGTTTTAGCCATTTACATACAAGAGTCATAATGGATGACAAATGTTGCAAGGCAGTTTAGCCTATATGCTTTTAGATTTTGCAGAGGACACTGTGACTTCATTCATTGTATGAAGATAGAACCTATCAAACGTGTTTAGACCTAGGGTTATGATACCATAGTGATAGAGCAAATATATGCCACTATACTCAGTAATGAAAAAAAAAATACCATTCAAGAAAAAATATTAGCAAATAAAATCAAATGATCTAACAAAACTAACATTAGAATCGAGTGCCATTACCTTCTAACTTTCTCTTTTCAGTAAGGACTGTTAGCTTCTTGATGTCTTCATCAATGATTTCCTCCATAATTGACCCATCCTGCTTAACGTCAATGTTTTTTATATCACTAACAATGAGCTCCTGTGTCACCTCAGTTTTTTCAACCAATTCCTCGGTCTTGATATTGGAATCAATGTTCTTACTTTCCAAAACATCATCTTCCATCAACTCATCACTTGAACTCCTATCCAAGTTCAATTTTTCTGGAGACTCTTCATCAAGGTTATCTTCTTTCTTGCCTTCATCAACAAATATAGTCTTTTTAATTTGTGTGTCTTCCAGGGAAACCAGGTGCTTAACTTGCTCTTTGGCATCATGCACAGTCTGCAGATCGCCACCTAGTGAAGGAACAATGTTGGATGATGGTTGAACCATCTCCTGCTTAACAACCTCTTTTTCTAGATGAAAGTCATCAGTATTTAAATTATCCTTTAGTTTATTCTTTTCAATAATTGACACAGAATCAATAGGAATGGACTCACACTTAACCTGGGATCCTAAGTCTAGACTGACCACTGATACCTGATTGTGTGATTCAGGGCAGATTTCCTCAAGGGACAGGTTTGAATTGTCTTGCACCGGTTCATCGAGCTTTTCTTCAGTTCTTGTTATGACTGCATCTGAATCGTGCTGCATGGTAGCAGTATGGCTCTCAGTTGCACCATCTTCTAGGGAGACCAAATTAGCTTCTGTTTCTGAAATGGATGCGTCCAATTCTGAAGAAACTGTCCTGGCATCTTCCACTTTCAAGTCTTTGTTGATCACTTCTGAAGTAGCTTCTGTTGCAGCATCACGTTCAGTCTTTCCAACTTTTGTATGACCATCACAAACGCCATCTTTGACGATGTTAGCACTGTTGGCATCTTTATCAACCATAGCGGGATTGGAGAAGTCATCTTCTTCATCTGGATCTTTAACTTTGTTAACCACAGGGGCAATATCTACTTCATAAGTTTCTGCCTGAACTTGCACACTGTCACTCTGATCTTCCACCTTAGGTTCATCTTTTTGGACTTCATCATTCACATCTTCTTCAATGTCCATGACCTCAGCATCCATTGCTTCAGCTAACCTCCTTACCAGTTCTTCCTTCAGGCCTCTTACTGGGAGTTTCCTTCTCTTCAGTTCTTCTTTCAATTCTGTGACCCTCCACTGGTCGATGGATTTATTGTTGAGCATGGGATACGGCGACGACATACTGTATAGACTGCAGTCCCACAACACATGATTTTCTTTAAAAAGTTGACAAATTGCACAATGTGACGTAGAACTATCTAACGAAGGAGAAAAGTTTATAAATCACGAAATTCCAGAAACATAATGCAACAATCATCACACTGAAACATAAAAGTTCAAATCTGAAACAAAACTTTTTTTTGAAATGGTCAAATAAAAATAACAAGAAGCAACATACGCGAAATTGCGAAGGAAAACAAAACAGCCTTTAAAACTGAAAGTAAAGCTTGACTTCTTGGGCAAACTGAACCCTTTAAGTATGCAACAGCAAGAAATGCACAAAAAAAAACTACAAACCATAATCACCCGAGATGAAGACCACAAGAACCAAAACTCTAATTCAATCTCCTAAATCTTTACTACCGTAGCGAAGAACCTACCGTGAAGGTAGCTACAGCAGAAGTAGGACGGTCGAGGGCTTAGAAGAAGCCAGGACGAGAAACCCTAGTTTCAGGACAACAAAAAAAATGATAAATATTAGATCGCAGCAACAAAAAAAACAAATCCAGAGTAACGAATCTCAGGGGAACAGTTGTAACCACCGTAATCGTCTTCCCTACCTGAAAAAAAAAAATCACACAAAAACATTATTAAAAAAAAAGAGTTTAATCCAGAAAGAAGATGAAAGAATGATCTCTACGGCGAGGAAGCGGCGCTGGAAGATAGTTCTTTTCTAGGGTTTGCTCGCGCTTTCCGTCGATTTGGCTCCAAAGCAGCGGCGAAGAGGGAGCAACAGGAAGGCGAAGAGGAGAGAGGAAAGGGCGAGGGTTTGTGGTCGGGATGCAGGACGGCTACCGTAGTAGGAAGGTATTTATAGCCCCCGTCTGTGTCTAAACGAAGCACAACCAGCAAGGAGCGGTCCGGAAATGGTCAGGTCAAGTCCGGTTCATTCTGGTTAAAAGAGCTGTAACGAGCAAATCAAATCCCCTGTCCCATAATATTTGTGTCCCCATGTCCCACTGCCAATCGGACGGACATGGCATCCTCAGGATGTGTGCAGCATCCTTATGATGTGCACAGCATCCCATCTGATCCGTCCGATTGAAAGTGGGACACGGGGACACAGATATTGTGGGACAGAGGA
>JBAMIE010203431.1:0-10870 GCA_037177295.1 Kaempferia parviflora
ACTTCCTGCCTGGTGTCCGGTCCTCCAAATTCGGACATGGGAGCTCCCAATCCTTTGTTAGAGGTCAAC
This sequence comes from Kaempferia parviflora, assembly GCA_037177295.1. Taxonomy (NCBI): domain Eukaryota; kingdom Viridiplantae; phylum Streptophyta; class Magnoliopsida; order Zingiberales; family Zingiberaceae; genus Kaempferia; species Kaempferia parviflora. The sequence goes on from JBAMIE010203431.1 coordinate 70, forward strand.
ATTCTATCTACATGGTTCGATCGGATCATAACTCTTATGCACAGTCGGCGGTTAGTCCTTCTGACAGTCCAGGCTTTGATACCAATTGTTTGGTCCAAAAGAATTTAGATATCTCCACAATGGCATGATATTGTCCACTTTGGGCCTAAGGCCTCATGGCTTTACTCTTGGGCTCTACTCAAAAGGCCTCATACCAATGAAGATATCTTTCTCCTCTAAACCCATGATCTTTCCTATGTGTTTTCAATATGGAACTATATTTGTAACTTTACAACCCAACACATATAAGAGTGCTTATATATATATATATATATCATGTCTCTCACGTGACAATCTATTATTCCAATTAATATCAATTATATATGATTAATATCAATTATATATATATAATTGGTATTAATTGGAATAATAAATTGTCATGTGAGAGCGTAGATCGAATCTCTAGATTAATCTGTTGGAAAATAAAATTCTCCTATGATAATAATATTTGGGGTGAGTGAGTCGCATGCACATGAATTCTGATTCTGATGATCCCAATAGGGTGGCTCCAAGGACCAAGACTGCCACTTTATACTGTTAAGGACGACAAGTCTTATCATGCCATCACTTGTTACTCAATGTAATACCACCATTTAGTCATTAGGCACGGCTGGTGGTGGGTTCACCTCACAAACTTAGAACTGGCTCCTTCCTCCCCTCCTAAACTAGGTACTACTATACACCACCACATCAAAATATCAAATCACCCTCCCACAAATCCAATAATTCACAAAACACAGCATGTATAAAATAATAAGCATTTGACTAAATCATGTAAACAAGTTTTGCATTATCCAAATCACATATTTAATTTTCATAATATCTAAATCACATGTCATATTTTGAAATACCCCTCTTTCTCTCTAGATCTATCTTTCATGATCTGAAACCGGTTGATGAGTTCATAAAATTTTGAATCACTTTAAATCAAAAATAATGTACTCCTAAAAACTCTTAATGTATTTATGTCCTTATATCTAAATTCGATAATGTAAATTGATAGAGTAGTGAATTTTTAAACTTACAAAGTTTTGATAAAATTTATCACAAGCTGATTAATTATAAGACATATGACAATGATATTCACTAATCAATACCACAAATGGGTTCCTAGAACTCTCCTGATTCAAAAAAATATCCAACTTTTGAATTTTATACTAGTGTAGGTCCATTAAAGACGAAACTGATTGATAGACATAAGGAATTCCAAATTACTTCAAACCAAAACAAATGTACTCTTGAAAACCTTCTTAATACATGTACTCTTCAAACCAATCCACTCTTGAGAACATTAAATTTTTAAATTTATATATAGAGTAAAAATTTAAATATGTGCTCTCAATTTAATTAACTACTCTCAATTTACGCTGTCTAATTTAGATCTGAGGACATAAATACATTAAGAAAGTTTTTAAAAGTATATTAATTTTAATTTAAAGTAATTTGAAGTTCTATGTTCATCAATTATTTTCAGATGAAACTGATCTGACGGGCATATAGAGAAAGAGTAGGAGTATTTCATAATTTGGATATTATAAAATTGAAGTATGTGATTTAAATAATACTGAAACTTAGTAAAATGTTGTGAAAAAATTGAAACTAAGTGTCAATGCATTGCAATTCAGATAATATCCGTTAGCCAACTTGGTCTTGCCTTCTAGCTAGCTAGCGCTAGGTCATAGCTACCAACTATCTAGCAGCCTTAGGGCTCTTTATCATTCGCTGATTAAAAACACATATACACAGCCAGCAGGCCGTTTCCATTAATCTTTGATAAAGCTAGCTCAAGGATGAGTTGAATTGGGGCGAGAGATATGGAAGCCAAAACTTGCAGATGATGAGGTAACGCGGTGCAGTGCGGTGCCCTGGCACTACTTGAAAAGTGATCGGTGTTGTGGTGTATTGTAGGAGATCTTTTAGACCTTTATTAATGCTTTTTAATTTATTTTGATAGCTGATAAAAAAACTTTTAGATTATCTGTTCAAAGAACTGAATACCTAAATTAAGGGATGAATAGCGAACTAAAAAAAATTGACATTTAGGGTAGACAGCCCATTGGCCACCAAAGTTTCCCAGTGTGCATGTACATAATCTTCTTTGCTTTTGCGTTTTTCTTTGTTTTTTTTTTCAACTAGCTAAGCTAAAATAATGATATGCTACACTTTACCAAAATAATAATACTTTATCAAAATAATAATAATAATAATAATAATAATAATAATAATAATTCAAAGACCTCATTTTGACTAGTGTCCCCTGACAATGACCCTTTTCACTTTCACTTCGCCCGCGGTCCCGTGACTGCCCAAATTTAGGGGTAACTTTTATTTTATCTCATCTGTTCTTTCATTGACTTGCACTCACCTTTCTTAGAATGTGGTCCTTGTGCAATTCATGCATCAACTAAAAAAGAGATCACTCATCTGAACTCTGAGCTTTCTGCAGGCAACTGTTCATAAATTTTTGCCCCAAAATATCTCACACTTGTGTTGTCCTTGAATGCCAGATAAGCCTCGCCGGCCGGCCGGCCATATATATGTAGCCTAGTGCGGACTGTTGTTTGATCGGGCTATTGGTGATTGACTAGTCCACTCGACCACTGACATTGACTTGATCAGGGCGAGGTGTCTGCTGCCTGGGGTGGGCCGGGAATCAGTTAAACATGAACAAATATTGGAGCCTTGTACAATACAAGGGGACAAAAGATAACCCACATGTTGGGATCAGATCATATATATAGGCGACATTATTTATGTGAATTAGTTACTCTAGCTTTGCTAGCTGAGCTGAGCTGAGATGCTGGCTAAAGCCCCTCCAATGATTAGAGTGTTTGCACCATCTAGCTCCCTTTATATGCACCTGCAGAATCTCTCATGCCTCCCTGGCCCAACTGTCTCGTCCATCTGCAGCCCTCCACATGCCATCTCCCCTCTGAATCCCTTTCAACTCGCCATTTTTCACCCTTTTGACCAATCACGATGCGTGGGACCAACACCCGTCTCATAATTGAGCATTGCTGGACGAGGTTTGTTTGTGTCCCTGCATGGGTTCATACTGTTGCAAGCTGTAACTGGACGAGTGGTATCACTTATAAGTGAGGGAAGATTAAATGGTGCTAGCTAGCTCAATTTGCTCTGCTTTTGGATTGGGGCACTGTACAATAATGGCGGTGAGAGTGAGAGGACAAGCCTGCTACTGTTGCTTGCTGCTACCTTCGTTGGGCCTCACCTCTCTCTCTCTCTCTCTCTCTCTCTCTCTGTTGCAGGAGAAAAGAAGGGTGCAGGGGTTCAGATCCCTATCATTGTACACCACTTTGACCAATGGTCTCCCACTACTGCATTTCCACTCCCGTTGATTTCCAAGTTTACAAGTGAAAAGGAACTATCTGCCAGTTCCCTTCCCCTTCTTACCATATATATTAACGTCGGTTGTTTCGTTTTCTTTACCTTTTCTATTTCTTGCTTTGCATGGCATGCCATGACATTGCATTGCATTGCATTGCATTGCATGTCCTTTCTACCGTCCTGCTCATTAACGGTCGTAACGGTAAGCCTTGATGCTGTCTCCCTCCCACGTAACACTCCAAGCATCCTGCTAAAACCCCATATTTTTTAGATTGATTTGTTTGCAACTTTCACAAACTGATGTAGTATGAAATATGATATCTAGACTTGCACTAGGGACTTCTGCTAGATTCTGGGACAGGGATTTGATATGCTATTGCACAGTATGTCCGGGACCAACTCATTATAGCCTCTACCAAAGTGTATTCAATGCAGAGGTAGACAAGTGAGTTCATTTACTGTTTTACTGCGTTACAATATTCAGTGATTAATTATCATAGCTTCGATTTTACTTCTTATTTTTTTTTTTTTCAGAAATAAGCAAGAGAAAATAATTGGTTTAAATTAATTTGGCACAATATTAGGGAAAGTGATAGTAATAATTTAAAGTAGTCCAACACTGGCCAATCAGACGCAATGGGCCTAGTTTAATGTTGACGGTAAGTTGGGCCTGATTTTTCTCATTTTTGCACAGAAAAGGGAAATGAAAAATGAAAAAAAAGGGCGGTGTAAATATATATTTTCTATTTTTTTAGAAACTCAAAAAGAAACAAAATTAAAAAAAAATGATTTTGCTTTACAACTTTACCACCCATAAATTGTAAAAAAACTTATGATAAATATTTGCAAAATTATGAATTGGGCAAGATTAGTTTTCACAGTACTCACCACAAGTTCAAGATCTTTAACTTTGCTAGATAGAAAGAAGAATAAGTGGAATCAAGAACACTTTTATTTTATGGCATGAAAGAAATATAAATTACTTTAATATTAGAATTTGTAGTAGTTACATCAATAAATCACTACAAGGAAAACATCAATTTGCAACCAAAAATTTGGTTGCTAATCGATCTCTAAGTGCACTTAGCGACTGACTAAATTCAATCACACTAATTTTGGTTGCTGTGTCATTTTAGCGATCGAAATTTGTTACCGTCACTAATTAGCAATGGAATTTAATTTCTGTCGATAAAATTAGCGACGACATTACAATCCAGTCGCTAAATATAGCGACAGAAGTTAATCTTCATTACTATTATGAGTGACGAAATAAAAGTCCGTTGCTAATATTAGCGATGGGAAAAAATCGTCACTCACTAAATTTAGCGACGGAAATAATTCTTCTATCGTTGATTGCTAATTTTACTGTCATTTTTTCTACAGCCCAAGTATTCTTCCATGCATCCCAAATCTCATATGGTATATAGGATGATCTTGTTCCCTCCCTTCGCCACTTGTATAATAAGTCCTTGTATAGTTTTTCACAATAATTGTTTCATGTTTCTTTAAATTGTGTCTCGTATCCCGACTCCTGAATATATTTTTTCTGCAATAATATCAAGAAAATTAGTATAAATGGATATTATATTATACAGTATGAATACTATTCAAATTACTTACCAAGAATTTCGGATAATAAAAGTCTTTAAAATCTAGTTTTACATGTCTCCATATAGTACCAAAACTGCATTGACGCTACTTAAATTGACTGCTTATATAAGTAGTTACACTATGACCATCAGGAGTACAACTGCATAAAAGAAACTTTCATTTTACAAAATAGTAAATACAAGATTAGATGCATTGGAATTACTAATAACATCAATACTTATCAATCCCCAACAATCCTCAAAAAAATCTAGCCACAGTTTACTATTGTAATATCTGACATAATTATATCTTTAAAATAGTATTATAACACATACATATACCAAATGATAATTAAATTAGAATAATAATATCTTTCATGGTAGAATTAGTGAGATTTACATGTAAAAGCAAGCATATCCAAAACTTTAATCGTCATTACAATCTGAATCATTAGCAATTTCTAAGTCTTCATCACTTAACTCTATTAGTAGATCAAGCTCCTCACTACTGAACATCTCTCCATCATCTATTTCCTTGTAACTGACATTTACATCTACATGTAATTGGGACGTAGATTGAATTTGTGAATCAACTGAATATATCTCCACTTTTTCATTTTGAAATGCATCATGGTTTTGGACCATGATGGAGTTTGACATTTCTATGGTGGAACAAGACTTCATTCGACAAGCTGCTAACCATTAACTAAATCTTCTTCTCTTCGTCAGGTATTTAAGATAGAAAACTTAACCCGCTTATACCATACAAATGAAGAGTTCAAACTTGTTGAATCTTTTGTTTGCATGAACCTCAACTAAATTGTAGTTTCAATGTATTCTGGTACTTATTTTTGGAGTCGGATCATATCATGAATATTTGAATAACACAAACTTTTTTATAAGTAAATCAAGATATTCACTTCAATTATTTCATCAAATCTACCATAATAATCAAATTTAGTATTAGTGTTGTTGATAGATTTTTTTATGCAAACATCTAAATTATAGGTCAATGTATGTGAATCACGTTATGCCATGTGAAATTTGAAGTCATTAACATAGTAACCAGAGTAGACTTTTATGTTACAAAGAGGTTCTGATGCAAAATCTATTGTCCTTTCATCTTGTACATTTGATATTCTATGATCTTTCACCTAGAAAAGTAGTTATGATATAAATTATCGACTATATAATAATATACTTGAAGAAAATAAATTAGTCTCTAAATTAAATAGATTTTAAACCAAAATGTATATTTTGTCTCAAACTTTTTCTCAGCATCACTTACACCTATTGATGGATTTAGTAGTTGTAGTTGTTGTTCGTACAAGCTATCAAGGAAGGTAACTTTAAGACAGATAGTTTAACAATATCAAACATAAAGGTATAAATATTTGAATATAGAAATTAACTTACTTTAGGTAGGGTTTAACATCGTCACAATTCAAGAGTATGTATGTGCTTACTGCATGGTATTCCTTTGGATTTAACTATCTACAAACAGATGCACCCGTTAGTTTACTAGCAAACTTGAAAAAAAGAAAACATCTCTAGGTTTATCAGTAGAGTATCATCATAAATAAAATACTTTTTCAATCAGATAAACATTACATATTGACTCCTCAACTCTTACTTTGTTATGAACATTATTCTTTAATCTCCTAAAAAATCGTTCAAATGGATACATCCATCTATACTGTATAAGACCAGCTAGTCGTGTCTCATAAGGTAAATGAACTAGTAGATATTCCATTAAATAAAAAAACTAATTAGGAATATGCACTCAATTTTACATAGTATTAGAGGTGTTTCTATTTCTTGTTTAAATCTCTGAAAAATAGACTCAATTATATTAGTGTTTGTTAAACATTATTAGGAAGTAGGTCATGAAAAACTACTAGAATAAGTCTTTGCATGAACACGTGACAGTCATAACTCTTCAATCCAAATAATTTTAATTTGTTCATATCTACACATTGAGCCATATTCAAGGCATACTCGTAAGAGAATTTGATTTCTTTCAATCAACTAGATAAAACTTGTTTAGCTTCTTTGTCCAATGTATAACAAGCCTTTGAAAATTTATTTGTTATTTCATTCTGATATAACTCAAGTATGCTAACTAAATCTTTCAATTCTCACATGCTTTTGTTGTGTCTTTAGTGTTTCTTGGAACATTCATTATGGTATTGAAGATATTAGCGAAGTTTTTTTCTCAACATGCATGACATCCAAATTATGTCGAATGAGTAAATACTTCCAATATAGAAGCTTCAAAAATATGCTTTTTTTTTTAACCACATGTGCACACCCTAATAATGTATTTATTTAAATTATCAGAACTCATATAAGTTATTGTCACAAATCTATAGTTGTCTATTTCTTCAAGTATTTTCTCTCCTGACTTGATTACAGGTAGAAGCTTTCTGACCACTTCAGTATATATGAACTCTTTCTTATTTCACCTGAAAAAGTACTCTTTTGCTAAAAATTTATAATGATTATCAAACTAAGAGATTTTTCCACTGCAAGGTAATGAAAATGCATCATACTCTATCATACGTTGTATATATAATTAGAAATTAGAATGAAATGGGTTGGTTTAGATCAATCTTAACCTGATAATTAATCTGATAATTAATGATTATTAATTTTTTTCTATTCAATATAAAATTGTAGAAAATTCAATTACGGTTTGAAATATATTTACAATAAAAAATCCTTGAAATCATCAAGATCCGCCCCTACAAGATCAACAATGCCTTGAGCTTGGACTTCTATTACTGACATAAAAATATCTCTTTCCATGTCTTGGGCTATAACCCAAAGAGGCATAACTGTTCTTTGAACATAAACCTTTGTGAGAGTTTCGCAAAAGTTTCACTATCTGTCTCATTTCCCTGTAAAAGTCCCCTAATCTTCCGTCATAAAAAGAACTAGTAGGTTGATCAATCATGATCCTAACCTAATGTTCATAATCCTAACATAATGTTATTGATATAACAGGTTCTTCTATCTCACATGATTTGATTGGGCTAATTAAAGGGAAAAAAATAAAAGAAGAAAATGGAATTGAACAAGTGTCTATGTTGCATACATCTCTACAATGGAATTTACTTTATTCTTCTCTTCTATTCTATCAAGAAATAAAAATTATCTGATTTAGATCGTTGAATTATCCATGTACCACCCTTCCTTTCATAGGAGTAAAAAATAGTATGATGGTTCTGTTGTTTTATATAGATATCTTATCTATGATTTAGCAATCCCAAAGTTCTCTTCTGATACGATCAAATAAGAAATCTTTTTTTTTCATACTCTTTCATAAGATAAATATCAAAAAGAGACTTTTGGTGTGGCAGAAAAAAATTTTGTGACGCTGAAATGTACTCTCGACACATAAAATTAACAAATCAGAAATGGTGAAGGTATAGTGTCTCTTTTTTTTTTCAAATCAAAACTCATTGGCGCTAAGCGTGAGGGAGTACTAGATGTTTGGTAATTTCTCCTCCAACCAATATGAAAGATGTCATCAAGTGGCTATTCCCATGCATATTGTATGTACGTCAGATGTCATAAATTGCATAGTATGAAAAAATAGCTATTCCTGATATTACCCATTCACCGGGAGAGTTTATAAATAAATAAAGATCCCTAATTTGATCTTCTATACTAAGATATAGCATGAGACCAACAATAGTATTCGAGATTTCCTCTTTGACCTCCCGTCCTAAAAAAAAGTAATATTTCTCGATAAAGTCAATTGATTAGGACAAAATCCTATCCTTTAGTCCTTTAGGAGCCGTACACGCACCTTTGGATGCATACGGTTCAAAATCAAAATGAAATGGAGAAAAAAGAATCAATTTGTCAATTCTTGTTCTATTTCTTTTTTTCTTTAACTTATAGGTTTTTCTGAAAAAGCATTTTTCAAAAAACATGAGATGTGTTCTTGCTTCCTTACCTATAAATAAAAGAATTTATTGAACTTATTGAAATTTGACTAATCTCTCTCACTGATGTATTATTTCATCGATATTCAAATCATGATGCAATTTTCTTGTTCCTTAATGGGCCCTTGCAATTCTTTTAGGTTCATGTTCTACTCCGGTAAAAGATTTATCCAAATTTTATTGGCAAATATAGAGCAAATAATCTCTGTACCACTTCTTTTTTTTCAATTTGTTTAATGTCTTTTTCCAACTCAACTATTTGATGTATTCATCAAGCAATTCTATTGGTTATTGGTTGAACATTTGAAATCACTCTTATAGTAAATTGTTGTACAATTCGTAAGTGCACGGTTGTCGTTAAGTAATAAAAAATATTGATCCCACAGCGACTGATGCACAATAGTAAATTTACACTTGTAGCTAGCTAGATGGTTGAAATATTGGTTGAGTTGTTTCAAACTAAGGTTGGAGAAATGAGAAAGAGGGAATTCTTGGGGAAAATAGGTAAAGGTGAATGTTGTTGGTGCAGTTTGCACTAATAATCAAACTCAGATTTTGATGAATGATAAGTAGATTAAAGTTAGATATTGTGTGGTCTAACCTTTCTACCAAGTGTGCAGGAGTTGACTGTCTAGAGACCTGACAGTTGGCTGAAGTCTAGTTGGGTCTGCGGATCTGACAATTGGCGGGAAGACCTGGTGGGTCAAAGAGACAAGTCAAGTAACTGCAAAGGGTAAGTAAGGTAAGTCACTGGAGGAGAGTGACTCGATGAGGATGTGTTCCCGTTTGAGGGAATAGTAGGTGTCAGTCTAGCTTATTGGTATAATTGTCTCCGGGTCAAGTTGACTATGTTGGTTGAACTTGAATTGGGTCAAACTTAGGTGTTAGTTTTGATATTTGACAAAGTATAGGAAGATTGTTTGTTGCAATCATTCTTGGGTCAAGTTGACCTTCATACTGAGCTTGAGTTATTTCATGCTGATGTTTCGACGTTCGACAATAGATGGAGATTGCATGTGTAATTGTCTATCTAAGAGATTATCGAACAAAAGTCAAGTAGGACAAGGTTGACTAGATATTTGACTAAGAAAGTCCTAATTGGAGGTTAGGCAAGGGCAAGTTCAACGGGAAGGTTGGCAGAAGAGGAAAATCCAAGTGGGTCAGGGTTGATCGGACACTTGATATGGAAAGTCCTAGTGAATGAAGTCATGCAGATGAAAAGTCCCGATGTGTGAAGCTAGGTAATGGTGAAAGTCCTGGTGAGTGAAACCAAACAGTTGGTAAATCCAGGTGAATGAAGCTTAGTGAAAATCCTGATAAGTGAAGGAAGGTGAAAAATCCTAGTGAGTGAAGCTAGACAAATTATAAAGTCCTGGTGAGTGAAGCCAGGTAGTGGAAATCTAGGTGGGTCAAGGTTAACCAGACACGTGTTTGAAAGTCCAAGTGGGTCAAAGGTTTGACTGGATATTTGGTGACAAGTCCTAGTAGGTCAAGATTGACCTGATGCTAAACAAGATGGAGTCCCTGTTGGTCCCCTAGGTAGTTTTGATGTGACCAACTGATGCAGGAGCATCCAATAGCATGACCAATTTATATCCTCCGATATGGCTATGTTCCTATTGTGGCTATGACGAGGAGAAAATGATGCTACAAATCTCTCTTTTGGGTCTTGAAGAAGGATGATCGAGGCTACTTACAAGGAAGATGATTAGCTTGTGGTCTTCCAACGTGGTTGCACTCTATTCAAAGTCCAGACGAGATGGAATCGACTAACTAAGTCGTCAAAACCTAAGATTTGGTCTTTTAACTTTTTCCTTTATTTATTTTAAATTTTTAGGATTAATTTTCTTTTCTAAAATTAGTTTAGATTTTATC
>JBAMIE010203456.1:0-10868 GCA_037177295.1 Kaempferia parviflora
AGTGGAATCATGCACAAGGTTATTTATAAGATTAGTTCACAAGGAGCATTCATGAAGATATTCCCAAAAAGACCTTTGAATCATTTCAGAGCTAATAAGGTTTATCTAAAGATAAGATGAAAATAAAGTAAAAAAGGCGACCGATAGCACTTGTAATAAACAGAATCCCATATATCAAATAAAATATATTTAACATGCTTAAAAGAGAGTTACAGGAGAAACACCAACCATCCTTGCATTTGGTCAAGGTTCTCCACCACCAAGTGTCCTGGAAAGTTCTTTTCAAAGAGTTCCACATTCTCAAATGGGTAATGAATATAAGCATATGGCATTGCCCACTCTCAAACCAGTAGTCAAAGACCTGAAAGATGTATAAGATTTGATTGATCAATGATCACAAAACCCATTTGCAGAATATAAACTGTTGCAGGTGGAACGAGCCAATCAAGCTTTATTGGGACAATTGTTAACTAACAGGGTTTTTATCAACTAGTTAGCTGGCTCAATCCTACCAATGATCCTTCTCTCATTTTTATGCCAACTTAAAGATTTGTGAGGTGCACAAAGAGTTGTTGAGGCATGTGGACTGCACCCACATCACATATTATGCACACACAATATATAATTTTTAGGTGCGTTTATTTATTTAAAACAATCCTTTGAAATTTAGATGATTCAATCAAGAAATGGCAGAAATACTAATCGGACCGTATTGTCATGATACATATCAAACAAATTACAAAACCCCTCTACACTAATATAGCATAGAGAATCACCTAGATCGTCTCTTACAAAGAATGTAATCGTAGGATAATAATCTCAGGATCAAATTGTTATTGGTTTTGGGGTTTGGGTTTGGTTTTCAATGTTGGGATGAGGGTTTGTGTTGAATTCTAAGACTAAGAAAGGAAAAACAATGCAAGTAATTAAAACTCTAATCTAATATAAACTACGATTGCAAGTGAATTAAAGGACACAATGTAAAACATCATAATGTAACCTAACCTACTTGCATCCAAATAAATAACAAGAACTTAAACAATTGAACGGAATAAGCATGACGAAAACTAAACAAGTGAAATGCATTAACTAAAGTAGAAAGAGTGTAAGAGACATTAAAACAAACACATAACAAGCACAAACACCAAATGAAACTAAATACTAAAGGTGGATGTGCTTGCGGATGGAGGACTCCTGATCGGGATCTCAGTGGATACAATGATGGGGCTTCGGATAGGGGCTGCCTCTCGAAGCTTGGAATCCCAAAAGTTCTCCGATGAGGATGGATAGATGTGATACTACCCTCTGGATCCGGTTGGCTGCATGGTGCAGAAGAACTTGGAATCCCAAAGCTCTCAGATGGTGGTGGATGAGGTGATGGTGCCTCTCTCAATCAGGAGAGGGTTGTGGATGATGATGATCGGAGGATCTTCAGCACCAGTCGGGACCGACAGCTTGCTGAAGAAGGATTCTCCGGTGGCAAATCTGCCGGCGAAGGAGGTGGATGCGGGATGAGGAAGATGACTTGCGGTGTGGAGGAGTGGCGTGAGATGGAGTTTGGGTTGAGGGTGGAGATGGCTGGCGGTTCAATGAGGATGATGGCCGGTCATTGAATGAGTATGATGGTCGGCGGCCCTTGTGGATTGCGTGACGGAGGAAGAAAGGTGAATCAATTCTTATAATGTTACCATTTTATCCTTCTTTTATAAAATATAATATTATTATAAATTAGATTTCATGAATTGAATTATTTTAGTTTTTCTACATTTACAATCTGTAACCTTAATAAGTTACTTTTCAGCCAAGTGAAGAGGGTTGAATTGGCTAAAAATTTTCTCAGACTAATTCCCTAATCAAATTGCTTTTCCCATTGATTTTCTTAAATTTAATATGTTATTTTATTTAAAAATTCAAATTTAATATCATCAAGGTTTAATAACTATGATTCAAATTTAATTTGCAGCATACGGTAGCTAAGATTCAAATTTTAAATCCCTTAACCGTTTCATCATTATCTTGAGAGCACAGAGAAGATGCTTTGAAAGTGCCAAAGATGGACGGGAAATGTCCCACAAAGGCATTCGAAAGTTCGTTTTAGAGCCAACCATAAACTAAATGTCAATTCACTTATAAGCAAGAAGCAAAGGTAAGGCTTAAGTCTGGTTATCTTAAGCCAAAAGCCTATGGACAGAAGTGATTATCACCAAGATTGCAAATAATAACAAGGAAAATGAAATTATATATGATAATAGATTAATATGCTAAAGGAAAATATATCATTTCAAATAAAAAACATCAAATCCTCGAGGGCAAGATTCAAATCATGGAAAGACAGACGTAGCCGAGATGATTATTCACTATTAAAAATCCAAACAAATTGAACTGATTTAAATTATTATTTTTTTATTTGGATTAAATATTCAGGCCATATTTTTTTTGTAAGGAGGTTGGAGGACTCACAAAATACACTTCAAGCAAAGCTTGGCATTAAGACGCATGGAATTAAAGATTACAATACAAATCAATTTGAAAGAGAGAGAGAGCGAGTTTGTTAACAATGCCACAATGGAGAGTTTGAAATAAGTTAACAGGCAAATTAAGCTTAATCAAAGTACACCAATTGCTCCTCATTTGTACTTCATCTTGCCAAACAAGGTTTTGTACCTCGTCCTTCTCATAGACACAACAAATCTCTCCTGGATTTTAATACATGCTATTTACAGTATCTAGAAAACATAATAAAGATGTATGCCTAATGAAGTTGGTAAAAGGAATAGATGGTATTGGAACTGAGCAACGATCAATAGCCAGTTTGGCAAGTTGGTGATATCTTAGAGACAACCACAGTATCTACAACTCCTGCATTTGTTGAACAGCAATAGCCTAGTGTGCAATTTGGGTGAAACTTTAGTCAGAGCTTCAATAAGGGCAAAACATCATAGCTGCGTAAGAATGATAAAACAGAAGTTGAAATATGGATTAGCAACGGTTGACAATACATGGTTCAGGAAAGCATATCCACCGATTTCAAGCATCTCATGTAATGCATATTTAACAGAAATTAGTGCCATTCAGGGAATGTGAATCTATATTCCTTATGAAAGATTTGGTTAATGTGAACTTCTGGACCATGAAAGAAAATAAAAAATTTGTTTGTTTAATCCACAACCATAGTAAGTCAAACCCAAAATGTATCCAAAATCAATGAACACAGCCGTCAAACAAATTGTTCGTTAAGTTTGAGATAAGAATGCTATATCATGCTGCAGAGGCTGTGGTAATATATTCAGGGCTCAATGTGGATTGTTTGAATGGGACAAGAAGTTGCACTGGCCACAGTCATCTCTCTGGACCAGCATCTGTTTCTTTTTACAAGACATTACATAATAAAAATATTACATCATTTACATATCAAACAGCCTCTCATCTTACATATATTTCCAAAACAAAAAATAAACGAACACTATCTTTAAAAAAATGTTTGATTGAGCACTAACAAGTGCTTGAAGCATTACTTTTATGGGCAAATTTGAATGGGAGACGAGGAATAGAATGGCAGCCAAGGAAAGAACATAGGTCAGACTTGGAAAAGTGGAGTACTGAGGTTTAAACAAATTCGTAGAACACATAAAGTAGCCAATAATTAATCGGTTGTACACATGAAAGAACTGCAGAAAAGCATACAAAAACAGGCACGCATAAGGTTCATCTATTAAGGGCAATATATCTACAAATATGCAAGTAAGGTTACCGGCCAAATGAAATATTAACTCAAACTAAGAATTTTTGTAAATATACTAAAATTTTAGTCCAAGGATTATTAAAAGTTTTGACAAAGAGCTAAAATTGGAGTTTGTTATGATGTAAAAGGATATGAATAGTACGCAACAAGAGCAATATTTGGACATGAATGTTTTGCATTTTATCAAATATTATTGGAGGGAAAAGTGTAGCATAAAAAGTAATTGGTTAAATATTTGAGCACAGAAATTACAAGTTAACTGGAGTACCACCAAACAAGTGAACAACAATACCTACTCAACATGAAGGATGATTGAAATCTGAAAAGTCAGGTGCCATTATGTTAGACCTGATCATGTAAATAATTAAGTGAGAGATTTGCCGGCCCACTCCCGCTCTCGTCGCTTGAGCTTCGCCTGCATTCTATTAAATTTCTCTTTGCCCTTCTCCAGAAGAGGATCATGCACAACATACTCATTTGGATCATCTTTTCTAGTCATGCCATCCTGTAGAAAAAGGCAAACTGGCTATCAGATTCAGGACGGTTGCAAGTAGAACCGATAAGTGAAATGAAAAACAATACCTTATCAGAGGACTCAGAAAGGAATTTTAGCTGTGTTGTCATCCATCCAGAATCATCTTCCTCAGTGGACTCCTTACCATTGCTACTCGGCACAGAAACCTTGGTAGATGTAGATATAGACTTTTTGAATCTATCCAGCTTGGCTAGAGTCTGGTATCAATAGAACCCAAAACACTATAATCAAATTTGATATTACTTTATATTAGTTCTCCATAAATGATAGTATCAAGGTAGCTAGATATGTAGTATGCAAATATATTTAGATATCCCAAATCAGCAGCATCTAAAATAAACAAGGTTAAAATAATAAATCAAGGCCAGCATTAACTGATACTTGACCTTCTATTCAAGGTTTCTTAAATCAAGAAATTACAAACCTCTAAGAATGATAAGCAGCAATAAGCGGAATTAATAACTATTATATTAAAGCCAAGCATGCAAGCTCTTCATAAATTGCATGAAAGACAACATCATATAGAAATTGCCTTTTAACAATCCATAGCAGCAAATAAACAGCATCACAAAAGGTTTCGTGCATGAAACTACAAATACGCACATCTCCTTCGCGTCCCTGATTTCGACGCCTCTTCTGCTTCAGCAATTGCCTCTCTTGTTCAGCATGATTCAGTAACTCCATGTCTGCATCTGCCTTGTCCATAAGCTCAGTTCTGGCTTCTGATCCAATGCCTTTTTTCTTCATTGACAATTTCTCAACCTTGGAATTTTTAACTTCAGCAACTGACCTATTAACATACGAGAAGATAGATGGAAACTTAGGTCCTGAAATATGGGTGTACTAGTGGGTTTAACTAATCTTATACAGCATAAATAGTTGCTAAATTTTAAATTTTCTTTATAAATGTAGTGTATACAAAGATTATGCCCCAACACATCTGATGTTAATCATAGACTCTTATACAAAAATTTCAAGTTCTTGACTAACAAGCTCGAATCAGCAGATAGATTTCATTTTCGCATAAAATATACAGGTGCTAGGCAGCAATGTCAAAATGTTGAGGAAAGAGGAAATCAATGTGCAATGTTCGACAAGATCCAATACCTGGAAGGTGATGCCTTCCCGTGTTTCCGCTTAGGTTTATCTGTGATAGAATGGAAATCTATCAGTTGTATGACTAACAAATATTAAGTTCAGCATAGACAGATATAATAAAAGAGAAATGATTTGCACAAGGAAAAAATTTCAATGAAAAATTTAAGGATAGACTCATAATGTGATGGGGCCCAAAAAAGTGAAATGGTGGGCCATGAATTTATGTGTCTATCCCTGAGTTTTTGTCTGAGATTTTTCTTTGTGTATCATTGCTCATAATAAAATAAGATGGAACAATGTGACAAATCACTTAAGCACACAACAACTATCATGGGAAGCCAATTTTAAGCATCACAACAAATTGAATAACCTAATGCTGAAATATGAATCTGCTTTATTCTTCCTTTGTTTATCACATAATCATTCCACCATTACCACATTACTTGGTATATAATTTTCATACAAAAGTTTCAATAATTATAATTTTCCTGGTGTATATTCACACACTGATAACTCATGGGAGACTTTTTCATAACCTAGTTTACTTGAATTTACTAAATGACAACTTCTCATCATATAGCACGTCTTAATAATAGATGAAGCTTCATTCTTTAGTCTAGATTTGAAAGGATTTAAATAAGTAGGAGAAAAATTATCGGAGATAAAAAAAGATCAAGTAAATAAACACAATACCAGCAGGCATCTTGTCATGATTGGTAACATCATCCATCTCCTTGCGTTTTCTCAAGATTTGCATTCGCATTCTTGCATCAAAATTGGATTCGTCGTCATTATCACTATGATCATCAGCACTGAAATCATCTATCCGAGGTTCTCTAATGTTGTTACCCTTGTTGGAAACTAGAGCATCTCTGACAGCTAAACGAGCTTCATTTTTCCTTTCCATTTCAGCTTTAGACTGGATGCAGCCACCAGAAACATCAGTACTTTGATATCAGTACTTGTGTCAGAAACAAAAGTAAACCATGTAAACTTGAAGACACAATAAACTTGTCAGGTTATTAGCATATGGAAAAGGTAAAATGGAAGATATATAAGAGAAGAAAAATATTTAACAATATGAATTTTCAGGTTGAAGATGTGGAAGAACTTTGTTCAGATAGAGATGAGGATGGATGTCAACATTTTATTTCCTCTTTTAAACAGCAACAAATTCCAAATGAACTTCTTATAACGAAAAGAATAGTAAGTATTGTTTTCTTTTTCCTGCAATTTGATCAAAACAACATTATCAAACAGAAATACCTAGTGTGAGGTTGAAATTAAGCAAGCAAGACAACCAACAGGCTAAAACAACAAACCAATAGCAATAAGCATAACAATTAAATATCTAGTAGTTACAACCAAATTCATGAACAAATGCAGTGTCAGTTCAAGAACATGTAGTTTAACCTCACTCAGTTGTCACTCACCAATGGTTCAGGTTTTGCTTCTTCTTTGAGGAAACGAGGATCGTCTAACACATCATGGATACTCTTGATCTTATCCTTTATGTTTGCAGCTTCCAATTCATCTTCTTCAACTTCGTCACCAAAAGAGAGCATGTTAAGCTTCCTGCGCAATAGAAGTAATCAATCAAATGCAGTAAATCCTACCAACATTATTAGTGTGAAAACTGCAATGTCAATGGCTATATCCAGACCGTAGTACATACTAGACAAAAAAAAATTGAAGCATGAAACTACATACTTGACTGCTTTCTTTTTTGGCTCCTGGTCTTCAGCTGCAACCTTGGCATGAGTTTGAGGTTTCTCCTTTAGTTGCCTTGGAACAATGTCATCAAATGGATTCCATAGCACCTTAAGGAAGAAAAAAAGGAATAAATTGCTCATTTCCTCATTATATAAAATTAGAGAAAACATAATGCAACAAGAAATTATTCTTTGTGAAAGAAATAAAATAAGATTAAACGTATGCATTCCTTAACAAAAGTACAATGCCCATAGGTGGACCAACAACTCTAGACTGAAACAAAAAAGAAAAACCTATGCTGCTAGCTATCACGACTCATTCTTTTACACGTTTACAGTGGGAGTAAGCTCTCACAAAAGGGGAAAAAATGTCTCAGAAAGTCTTTAAGCTGAAATAGCCTTGTTTGTTCATCAGAGAAATGTACTACTTACTATGAGAGATTTAGTAAATCATGATATTCAGCTGAACTGAATTCACAGGAAAATTGGAAATTACCTCAACAGAAAGAATCTTTGGAGGGGGGTAAACTGGTCGATCATCTTTGTCAGTTTCAAATTCACCCAACCTTAGAAGGTTAAATATGGAATCTCCTGTAACCTGTCAATGTCATATATGAGTTCCTTCCTATTTATTAAGTTTACACAAAGTAAAAAAATTCAAGAAATTGCCACAACATTACCTTTCCAAAAATTGTGTGTTTCCGATCTAGCCAGTCGCAACGATCTAATGTCATAAAGAATTGGCTTCCATTCGAATGAGGAGAGCCAGCATTTGCACATGCAACCAAGCCTCTGTGATTAAATCGAAGTCTAGAGTGGAGCTCATCAGCAAACACTCCACCGTAAATACTTTCGCCACCTGCAAAAAGAAGCAGGTCCACCGTAACTACTGTGCGCAACAGTTTTTTTTAATATATGTATATACGAAAATAAGGACACAGTTCAATAAAAGACCAATGTCTCGGTAACAACACTCAAAGCCTTTACCAAGTTGGTAACTTGGTGGCAACACCAGGCCTACCAAGTTGGTAACTTGGTGCCTTTAATTAGGAGCAATGTTTAACAGCAGAAACAAACCTACAATTAGATTTTTCGAGGCAAGAAAAATCCACGTATTGAAGACAGGAGCAGAAACCCTAATCTAGTGGCTCGAAGAAGACAGGAGCGGAGAAAAAAGAATAAGCACGTACCGGTTCCGCTACCAGTAGGATCACCGCCCTGGACGAGGAAACCCTTGATGATGCGGTGGAAGATGGTACCGTCGAAGTAGCCCTCGAGGCAGAGCTGGACGAAGTTACGGACGGCCTTGGGCACCTCCTTCGGCCACAGCTCGATGTCGATCGGCCCAACTGTAGTCTGCACCACCACCTTCCCCTTCGTCGGCGGCTCGAGCACGTACACATTCGACATCGTCGCCTCTCTCTCTCCCCGACGCGGCCAGAAACTCGGGATTTGGAGAAGGGAAATATCCCAAATTTACCCTATTAATTACGATAATAGAATAATAGATGAACTTTTCCTAACTGGCTTATTGAATAAATTTACGTTTTGTCGCGAGTGTTTTTTTGATTTTTTTTAGTGATTAGTGAAAAAATTTTAGGGTCGGATCAATCGCGACTAATTAATGAGGTTAATTGAGATTATTATTTTTATTGAATAAATTTGCCACACCAAGATATAGTAGAATTGTTTATTATGTGAGTTGAGCATTTAAATATCCGTACTTGCTAAAAAAATTACCCTTTTATGTGATGATCAGCTTTTATTTTTTTATTTACTCCCTCCTAATGGTATGAGGCAGTCACAGTATAGTCAAGGTGATGTATTTCGGTCATTTGTAAAATTATTGAATAAATTTCTCTCAAGAAATAATGCGATGTTTTTTTTTTTAATTTTTC
Source organism: Kaempferia parviflora (assembly GCA_037177295.1). Taxonomy (NCBI): domain Eukaryota; kingdom Viridiplantae; phylum Streptophyta; class Magnoliopsida; order Zingiberales; family Zingiberaceae; genus Kaempferia; species Kaempferia parviflora. The sequence goes on from JBAMIE010203456.1 coordinate 8,986, forward strand.
AGACGTTAAAGTCTCGTGAATTAAAAAATCATTTTTTAAAGCAACCATTAACCTAAGAAACCTAGTCCATCTTTGCATTATTGTTAGATGGATATTTTATTTTCAATTAAAATTAAATTGACAGTACATTTAATTTGAATTGTCTAAAATACTCTTTCATTATCTAGTCACTCGATTGTGTGAAAACTAGCATATAGTTGTAGAAACTAGCATGTTATAGAAGTTAGCAGGTTAGCTTCTACAACATATCGAAAATGTTGGACCGTTGGTGGCAGGTTAGAGAGAGATGAATAATCCTAAAAAATAAGTTAGAACAATCTCTTGTTATTTGAGTCTAGCAAGGATACAATGTCAATTAAACAAATAACTAACATAAAAAGAATAACAAAAAATTGAGAAGACTAAGGAATTTTTACTTGGTTTTTTTTTTTTTTTTGTTGCAGCCTAGGTGATTATTAATCCAAGGCAGTTGAAAAACTCCACTAAAAATCTCTTTCATGACAGTGGAGTAACCTATTATAGACTTTGAAAGCTCAAAAACTAAGTAGGAATTCAATACATCGATTGTTGAATAACTCCTAACTCCATGGGGTTTTTTATATCCTCTTGGGAAAAGTTATCGTTGTGTTAACGTAGCTTGGAGGGACCTCCAAATGAATTTAGGGAGCCTCCAAGTTGAGACAATTTTATTCATATTGTAACGGTCAATCAACTATGCTACTTGAATAGAGGCACCTTCACTGTGATTGGAGACGCCTCGATACTGTTCATCCGAGGCACCTCAAGACATCTGAGGCGCCTCAGGTACAGTTCATCCGAGGGCCACAGATCTTGAACTAGGCATAATCGTTATTGGTGCTCAAGGCACCTTCACTCCTATTTGAGGAATCTCGAGAACTGTTTATCTGAATGGTTAATTACAATATTGACCCTTGTTATCCTCGCACTCGCTTGGGTGATGCTCGAGTCATTCGGAGTTGAGCTCACTCGAACCTAACTTTGACCTTCTCCTCGAGCAGGTTTCCTCCCTAGTTTTTCGTCCCTCGGATGAGCCACGCATGTCCTTCTCTTCCATTGGCATACTCTTCCATGGCTTTTCATCTCTCGGATGCACCAAGCTCATCAACTCATTTCTCGTACCATCCTTCTCGTTCGTAGTATCTTCCGTTCGACTTCTTGTGTTTATACATTCTTGCACACTTAGACACAAGACATCAAAACAACATAAGACTTAACTTAACTCGATTGATTGTATCAAAACTAACCTGGAGTACTTGCATAAAATAGTTATTAGCTTATACAACAGTGATTTATATGATTTGATTTTACTTATATCTTAGTGATAATCTAATTTAAACAATATTTCAACGAGCAAAACAATCGATGGGGACTCCATGACACTCATTACATTTCAAATAAATATTATATGTAACTTCTACACTTTGTAGAAACGAGCATGTAATTTCTACACGCCGTAAAAGCTAGCATGCAGCTTATACACCGTGTAGAAGCTAATTGTTACAACAGTAACTTTATATCATTTTAATTTTACTTTAATTTTCTGAGAAATAACCTGATTAAAACAACAATTTAATGAGAAAATAATCGAAGAGGACTCGATGATGCTCATTACATTTCAAATGAATATTATCTTATCACGATCAATCGTGTAGAAGCTAGCATGTAACTTCTACATATTGTAGAGGCTAGCACAATTGGGTGATCAGATAATACAATGGTATTTTGTACCGTTCGCATTAAGGATGTGTTTGGGAGAGCTTTTGAGAAGTACTTTTTAACTTCTAGTTACATAAAAGTACTTTTGAGTGTTTGTGAATGTCAGATTCTGCTTCAGCTTCTATAACTTTTACTCAAAAGCTAGA
>JBAMIE010203474.1:0-10868 GCA_037177295.1 Kaempferia parviflora
CACTCTCCTCTCATCTCTCGGAGTTGCCCTCTGAAGCTCTCTTCCTTGGCCTCGTCCCTCGGATGCATACAAGCCCTTGGCTTGTCTCCATGCCATCCTTCACTCGCCCTTGAGGTCTGCTTCCTCGGCTCCACTCCGGTGCTTCCACGTCCAACTTACTGACAGAGCCCTGGATGAGGTTCTTGAGTGATCTAGCATCCCTGCATAGCTTAAGCAACCATATCAAATACATATGAAACCTAACTTAAACATTTGACACACACATCAAAACAAGATTGCATCTAACAATTTGTTCTACCATGAAGATGAACGGTGTACCTCCGGAGGCCATAAGATTAATGCTATTTAGATTTTCTTTAAGAGATAGAGCTAAAACATAGTTGAATTCTCTAGCCCCAACACCATAAATTCGTGGGGACAGTGTGAGTAAATATTTTTGAAAAAAGTTTATCCTCCTAGCAAAACCACATTCATGAGGAACCAAATTGCCAGCTTCAGACAATTCAATTCAGAATTTCTTTATGAAGCATGTGATAGATTCAAAAGTATGTTCCACCAATGCCCACATCATGGATTGGAAAGATGGTTTATTCTTCATATCTTTTATAACAGCCTTAGTTATCAAAGCAAGATCTTTTTGAACTCTGTTGCGGGTGAATGTATTATGAACAAGAGCTTGGATGAGGCTGAAGATATTATTGAAAGTGTTTCTATGAATCATCATCAATGGGCATCGGATATATCTAGTGCAACCATGCTAGCTCCGGGGAAATTTAATATAGATAAGATGGATACTTTGGCAGCAAAAGTAGATGCTTTGTCCAAATTATGTGGAGTTAATCCGACAAGTTCTTTTGATGTATCTTGTAATGCATGTGGAAGTTTTGAGATGGGAAAGATTCTTGCCCACTCGGAAATGCAGTAAGTCAAATAAATCAAGTGAAGCAATGTGATGAAATAGGGAATTCCCCACGTCAAAACAACCCCTATTCCAACACATATAATCCAGGTTGGAAGAACCATCCCAACTTCTCCTACCGAAATAGCAACAACAATGGAGGAGGATTTTGACAAACATCTACAAATAACAATCAAGTTTCTCAAGGAACCAATCATGATCAAGCTCTAAGTAGACTTGAAAAGATGATGAAGGGATTGATCATGACGGGTAATGAAATGAAGAATGATATCAAGCAATGACTCACTTCAAGAATGGACAATCAAGAGAAACATTCAAAGATGCTTGATACTCAAATTGCCCAATTAGCAAGTAATGCTTCTAGAGAGCATGATAATTTTCCTAGAAAACCCGAAGTCAACCCGGTAGATCAATGTAAATGCCTTGAATTAAGGAGCGGACGGACCTTGAGTGAACCCCAAGTGACTTCTCCAAAGGCCACCGATAACAATGGAGGATCCTCTTCTACTTCCCCTTTGGTTGAAGAAATTCAACGGGAAGAGGAGAGCACCGAAATAGTTGAATATTGTCCTCCCATATCAACTTTGAAGAAACCAGTGTCTTTACCTCAAAGGTTGACTCTCCAACAAAAAGATGAAGAGTTTGAGAAATTTTTAGAAAAAGTGCAAAATTTGAGTATTGACATTCCCTTGTTAGATGATCTTCTTCAAATGCCTAAGTTTTCTAAGTTTATGAAGAAAATTATAAGCACCAAGAGATTCAAAGAAGATCATGACACAATAGCCTTGACGAAGGAATGTAGTGCATTTGTTTCAATGATTCACCTCCAAAACTTCAAGATCCGAGTAGTTTTTCTATTCCTTGGAAAATCAGATCTACAATTATTGGTAAGGTATTTTTGGATCTTGGAGCTAGTGTAAGTCTCTTACCTTCTTCCTTATGCAAGAAATTAGTATTTCATAACCTTAAGCTTACTATGGCATTACAATTAGCAGACCATTCTTGTAGATATCCTTTGGGTATAATTGAAAATGTGCCAGTAGAAGTTGGTGGGAGAGTCATCCCCACCAACTTTGTTGTATTAGACATGGAGGAGGATCCAAAGATCAGTTTAATACTTGGTAGACCCTTCCTTGCTACTTCGGGTGCTTTAATTGATGTTAAGAATCATTCTTTAACTTTGCAAGTAGGAGAGGATAGGATTGAATATGATATTTCAAATTCTTCTAACCATGTCTTGATTTCATCATTAGTGGGTTCACCGGTGGTAAAAGGAGAACCACTATATCATCACGACCCCGGGCGTCCTCCTGAAGCACCCATAAATTTGGAGGATGAAGCACAAAGGGCACATTCAAAGAATGATAAATATGTGTACCCACCAAGAGCCCGGATAAGAAGAGAGAATGAACTTAAGGCACTTGAGGGAGAAACCCTTCTCTCAAGATCGTTGAGTCCTTAAATGGACTTAAGGTGGTGAAACTCAATGACCTTAAACAAAGCGCTTTTTGGGAGGCAACTCAAGCATTTACTTTTGTTAGTCTTTTATGATAATTTCGTATTTTGTGAATAATATGTGTTGATTTTTGTTTTTGTAGGAATTCATGGAGGAAGTTACAATCAAAAAGCCTTTTAAGAGAAGTATTAAGTGAAGTAAAAACCTTCCATGGCCATGTTAACTTAACACGGCCGTGTGAAGCAAACTCTGTTTCTAGAAAGAAACATTCCACGGCTGTGTGACCCTCAGACGACCGTGCGATGAAAGCTCTATTTTTTCATATTGAAACCTGACATGGCCGTGTGATTCTCACATGGCCATGCGAGCCAAAAATTGGAAATAAACTGATTGGAATTTCCCACGGGCGTGTGACCTTCACAAGCCGTGTGGATCGAATTGTTCGCCAATGCATAAAAGGGGCGCACGGCCGTGTGACCCTCACATGGCTGTGAACCCTAGAAGTTCCAATCCAATTGTTTTCTTCTTCCTTCTTTCTAATTGCTTTCACTCTTTTTCCTCTCTAGATTTCTTTCTTCTACTTCTTATTCTCTTCTTCTTCTCTAGACTTTTGTCTTCTTCAAGAGGATTTTTTTTCTAGATCTACTTTCTTCTAGATCTAGATCTAGATCTAAAGCATTCTCTTTGCAAGAAACTCTCTTTGATCTTGATTGTGAAACCTAATCATGTCTCAAATTTTGAAAATGTTAAGACGAGGACCAAAATCTTCGGGAGGATCGAATAGAGATGGAAGTGATTATGAGAAAGAAAAGGGAAAAGAATTAGCATTACCATCACCAAAAGGGAAGGGGAAGCAACTTATACTTGAAGAAGATATATTTGACAAGAGCAATATTATTTTTAAGAATGATAAACAAAAATTTTGCTTTGATGTTGTTGCTTCACTCCATATTGTTTGTAGTATATTTTTGGATATTCCTACCATGAAAACATTAGGAATACATGATGATGTAGATTGGCTTATTAAGAATCTAGGGTTAACAAATGTTTTGTATGGTGAGTTCCCAACCAATCCTGGGCTTATTCTTGAATTTTTATCTTCCTTAGAATCTAACCTAGGAGTGAGTAAGGACCAAGACATCACTATTAAGTTTAGACTTATGAATAATAATTATCAATGGAGTCTATATAAATTTAATAGTTGTTTTGGTTTCCATTTAGGAGTATCTAATGATTACAATTACAATTTTAAAGGTAATGCCTTTTGGAAAGAAATTACAAGACTATCTAAAGAGTATGATCCCAGCATAGAATATTCAAAACTCTATTTTTAGATATATCCATCGAGTTCTTACTAATACTATTTTTGGTCGGTTAAAAAGTGACGGGATATTTAGAAAGGCAGTATATGCTTTGGGCCATGGTTTATAGTGTTCCATTAGATGTTGTAGGTCCTTGTAGAAGGGCCGGCTGGAGGAGTTAAAGATAATCCTGCAAATTTGAATAAAAATTTTCTCGAGCTAACTAGCAGGGATTCAAGTTAGAACGACACAACTTCAATAAAAGTAAACATAAAAAATAGAGGCTCCAAAAATTACTTGGTTACAACCTAGGTGGTTGTTAATCCAAGGCTGTTAAAATAGCTCACTAAAGAAACTCCTTCTGTGGGCGGAGAAGCCTCATACAAACTCTTAATGCTCAGAAAGAAACTAAGAAACACTTATGAAGTTGTGTACAAAGTTGTTATTAAATTCCAAGGTTTAGAGGCCTTTATATAGCGTCTAGAAAACTCATCCCGAAGGTTGAGGGCGCCTTCAGGGTGATCCAGGGCGCCCTTAGATTGATAAGGTTTTATCCACGCAGATAAAACCTTATCTGCGGTAAATGGCCATTGACTTCCTTTTGAGGGTGCCTTTAGGTCTTGAGGGCGCCTTCCCGCAAGGTGGGAGGGCGCCTTCAATTACTGAAGGTGCTTCCTTTGATTGGATGCGGGTGTTCATGCAGGGCGCCTTCCAATCACTTGGAGGCGCCTTCTTCGAAGCTATCCGCTCTGATTTCTTCTCCGATCACTCCGTTTAGCTTCCGATCGGCTCTGTTAGCTTTCCGGTTGATTGGGTGATCTCGGATATCCAGAATAGGGCTCACCCGAACTTAGTTTTCATCCTTCTTCTCGAGTAGTCTTCCTTTCCAGCTTCTCATCCCTCGGACCACCACGCGCATCCTTCTCGTCCACCGGTGTACTCTTCCTCGACTTCTCGTCCCTCAGACGCGTCGAGTCCGTCGACTCGCTTCCCATGCCATCCTTCTCGTTCATCACGTCTTCCACTTGACTTCTTGTGTTCCTAAGTTCCTGCACACTTAGACATAAGGGTTAAACCACACAGGACCTAACCTAACTTGGTTGGTCGCATCAAAACAACCATGGAGACCAACACGTTGTAACACGCAGGTTTAAAAGCAATGAATGTTGCAGCGCAGCAAGCCTTCCTTCTTCACAGCTCTTCTTCTTCGACTTTCTCTGGTGATTTTTGAAGCTTTCTCAGGCGAAGCACTGTTGCACTTCCAAGACTTCAAGAGGTGATCACAAGCAACTCAAGATCAGACTAGAAGAAGGTTTTTTATTTCATTTGTGTATTTCATTCTTGTTTTGAGTTGTATTTGTGGGAGATCTTATACGAGGCTTCTCCGCCTCCGGTGAGTCATCGAGAACGAGGTTTTTCATTAGTGGAGGGTGCATGCGTGTGTGGATCCTTGGACTAGTCACCTCTTGTGAGGTGTATACCAAGTAAATCCTCGCGTTAGCGTTTGGTTGAGTTCGTGTTGTGTATTCCGCTGCATATCATCATCGATGAAGCGAATGTAGCCATTCACCCCCCCCCCCCCCATCTAGCTCTGGAATCAGTCCTAACAAATGTTATCAGAGCCAGGTTACTCTTCTTTGGACTAATCGTTGGAAGCCAAAAATCTAGAGGAAGAAGAAGTTGAAGCCCCAAGTCAACAAGTCAAGATTCATCAACAATCTTCAATTTCAAAATAGATTTCCGAGATTGACTCAGATATAACACGAGGATGCCTCCTCCATTCATATCAACGAATTTCGATTCTTAGAAATCAAGAATTGAAAATTTTTTCATGTTGGAGGTAGAGCAATGGTTTACTATAATAGAAGGCTTTGAAGCTCCAAAGGATAGCAAAGGTAAGCTCATCAAAAGAAAGCATTGGAGCCAAGATCAAATTGCAAGGTGCGAGGCTAATGACAAAGTGATCAAACTATTGGTCAACCTATTGCCAAGCACAATCTTGGAGAAAATTGGCAAAAATCCATGAAAAACCCTCCACTATACCAAATCAAGTGGAATCCAAAGAGGGAAGTTCAATGGATCAACAAGAAAAAGAATTGGAAATTGAGAGATGCTCAACTTCCAAAGATCGGAAAGTGAAACTTCATCCTCAAGGGAGTATAATATTCAAGTCAAAGGATCCTACTTCTTATTTCATGTGCTTGAGGAAGAAGATGGAGAAGCCTCCACCTCTAGGATTGAGGGGGAGCGGCAAAATGTGACACGGGGACAAGAAGAAGCATCTTCATCCGGGTCAAGCAAAGAGTCAAGTTCCTCCTCCACAAGTCAAGTCAAATCAAATGGAGGATCATGTGCCACCCTACAAGCAAAGGTATAGAAGTTTCAATTATAAATAATAAAAATCATATCATTTGCTTTGAGTGTAGGGAAAAAGGACACTACAAGAGTAAATATCCAAAGGTGGTCAAGGAGAAGGCCAAAGTGACACAAAAGGCTAAGGAGAAGCCTAAGGTGGCCAACCCCATGGTGAAAAAGGGCAAGGAACATATTGTGTATTTCTTGTGCAATCAAAAAGGGCACTATCAAAGTCAATGCCTAAGGAGAAAGACTTCGGTCAAGGTCAAGGAGGGAAGAACAAGGCTAGGGGGAGCTCCCAAGAGCAAACCCAAGGTATCATTTATTGATGCTATTCCTCTAAATAATGGTAAAAAGCATGCTAGATCAAACTTGTACTATTTAATGCTATTTACCATGAAAATAGAAAGCATGATAGAATTAAGGAAAAATATGTATCCTTTCATGCTAACACTACCACACCTAAGGCTAGGAAGGTAGAGAACAAGTTAGCCAAAAATTATAAGGATTTTAAAATGTGCCTATGAGGAGAAATGTCCAAAGGAATAATATAAAATCTAACTCTGAGTTCTTAGAGTTGAAAAATCAAGTTTTTAGGCTAAAACTTGAAAAATTAGAGAAGTCTCTTAAAAAGATGGAAAATCAAGTGAAGGGACTAAGTAGACATAACCTAGGGTTAGGATAGCAAGAGCCATTCTATGACTATAGAGGTTTGGGATACAAGCCTAAGGCTAAAAAGGATATGCCTCATATCATAGGGTTCCATATAGTTATGGAACAAATCTTAGGTGTAGAGGTCTGATCCTGTCTGAAATAGGGCGGATGGCGCTGGGGATTTTAGTATCTCATAAGTAGAAGATTTAGGGCTGACTGGATCATGAGGTGGCATTTAGATAGTTGTCTGTCCTTCTGGGTGGCTGTTCATCCGTGCTCCTGCAAGCACTCGCACAAACTTGGAAGAAGCGTTAGCAACCGAACCAGGGAAGAGATCCCTTGTTCGGTCCTCCGACACTCAAGTCAGACAAGCTCTAGAAGTACAACTGATGAATACTGGAAAGTACAGTGGCTTGCGTTATATTGCGTACCTGCATCGGAAACCGAGAACCTCTATTTATAGTTGGGTTTCAGGCGTTAATCCCGAGGTGTACTAGGATGAGATGTCACGCTGTGATTGGTGCCACTTGACACTTTATATCATCTGACACATGTACCGTTGTCAGAAGGTGCAAGTGGATGTCAGACACGTGTCTGACAGGCTTGTCAATCTTCTCAGAGATGAAGTCGCTCTTCTGTTACTCTCCTGGAAGGACGCGCGCCTTTGACAACCAGGCCACCCAGTCATCCTCTTATGGTGCCCGTCCGGTCAGCTGAAAGCATGTTCCCGGGATCCTTAGCCGACCAGCTGGGCTACTGATGAGTGGGTTTTATTTATCCTTTGATGCCATGTCATCCTCTTTACTGACTTCAGCTGGGGCCCATAAGCCTCATCATCCCATACCGGATCAAGGTCAAACCAAGGTTTCAAGGGAGGTTATCCCTAAGAAGAATTTTGAAAAGGTTACTGTGACTAAGGCTTCTAAGAAGCCTAATAAAGTCACTAAGAATGTCACAAGGGAAGTCATCCCTAGAGTTGACTAAGAGAAATCTAGTGTGACCAAGGTTTCTAAAAATCCTAGGAAGGTCACTAGAAAGGTATCAAGGGAAGTTATCCCTAATGAATACCTAAAATATTCAAGGAGCACCAATATGTTTTGGGTTCCAAGTATTATGTTCTCTACACCCTAGATGGGTTTAGAGAATGTCAATTCCAAATGGAAGGGTAGTTAACCCAACCTTAATAAAGTTGACACCATGGAGCATTTTCAAGGACTTATTACTCCTTGAAAATGAAGGTTGTATGTGTCCACTCATTGAAAAGAGTAGAGCGTGCCAAAATTTGAAAATGGATTTTAATTGAATTGACACAAGAAAGAAAAAGTCAAAGAAATGCCAAGTTGAGACGTTTATCATTTTCTTATGGAAGACAAGGGCATAATAGGATTGATTTTAGTTAAGGTTTGGGTTTAATGACCAAAACTTAGATGTGTTATCTAACTATATTTTATTTTATAATGAATTACCATGTTTTGTTTACCCCCATATGCCATGACATCATTTTTGCATTCATATGTTATATAAAAATCAAAATAAAAAATACCTTGTCATGCATACATATATCATGTAGCATTCTTGTAGAATTTCATTGTTGAAATATATGTTTTTGATGTATGCCATAAGCATTTTTTTTTCATGCATTGTTTCTAATTTCCTTATGATTAAGGACAAAATGATATTATTTGATCAATGACATCCTAGGTGGATGATTATACTTTATAAAATGCCTAGATAGAAATGTATGAACCCTAGATTAGGGAAATAACCCATATAAACATCTCACAAGTACTATAAGGTGACTTGTATGTGCTTGATACACATTAGATGGAAGTGAGATGGTAGGAAGATGAACAAACCTCAAGATGTTGATTTAGTGCATCATTTGAGTTTTTAAATTCATCAAAACACATAGTTATGTGTTATCTAATCATTGGGAAAGCTAATTTATAAGTCATTTGCATTGAGCCCAAGGAACATGGTTGGAAATTTATTTTGAAAATCATTTCAAAATCACTTTGGAAAACCTTGGTGAAGACTATATTTTGATAGCTGTAATCATTGTATAGTTGGATACAAAATAGGGTGAAACATTAAAATTTTTCACAATTTCCAACTTTTTATCAAGATTTAAAAATATAAGGTATTTTCATAGAAAATTATTTTTCCATGATAATATATGGATTAAAGAATGTGTACATGAATTTTCATGATTTTTAAATTTTTGTAGAATTTTTGGAGAATTTTTGAAATTCGGTTGAAATTGAATTTCATGTTTTCAGAAATCCAATCGACGATTGGGCAAGAGTCAGTCGATCAGTTGATAGATTGAGCCCTTATTTCCACGAGCAGAAGCTCGCTGGATCGATCAGTTGATCGATCCAACCAGTGTGGATCGATCAGTTGATCAATCCGTGTTTGATTTTGGCTAAGAAATGCTGCTTTCAAGTTTTCCAGCCAAAATCGAGTCAAGTTAACTATCCCTAACCCTATGGAATACATTTATATGATATTAAGGGTTGTTTTCATGGTGAAAACAGGAAAGGTATGGTTATAGATGACTAGGTTGAAGTTTAGGATGAGGTTAAGTATCAAATGTTGATTTTTATACTTCAGAACTTAACAATTTGGATTTCCTAAAGGTCTAGGAACTCCAAGTCATTGTTGGTGCAATGATAAAGGATTAGAGCATGTTTTGAGGGGGAGTTACTCATTTACAAACATGAATTATCATTTCCTTTTATAAAAGGCTCAAGGTTGAGTTTTTGGGAGACAATGAGAGATAGACAATCTTCATTGTCATGAGTTTAATGCTCAAGGATGAGCATTATGATTTGATGAAAGATATGAGACTTTCATTAAGTGTCTTTGACCAATAAAGACTCTAGGATGAGTTTTAGATGTGTGTCAAAGGGGGAGAATGAAGGGTTTAAGTTAGAAGATGTTCATTTTCCCAACGGGGGAGAATAAACCTAACTTAAATATATTGTCAAACATTAAAAAGGGAGAGATTGTTGGTGCAATTGTCCAAGGGTCAAGTTGACCATGTTGACCGGACAAGCTTGGGTCAAGGTTGGGTTTTAAGTTTTGATGTTTGACAATGTATTGAGAGATTGTGAGGATGCAATTCTCCTTGGGTCAGGTTGACCCATTTGACTAAGCTTGAGTTGATTCAAGTTTATATTTCGATGCTTGACAATAGATGGAGATTGCGTGTGCAACTGTCTATCTAGGAGATTGTCAAATAAAAGTCAAGTAGGTCAAGGTTGACTAGATACTTAAATGGTAAGTCCAACAGGGAAGTTGACAGATGATGAAAATCCAAGTGGGTCAGTGTTGACCAGACACTTAGTGGTGAAAGTCCTAGTGACTAAAGCAAGGCAAGTGAAAGTCCAGGTGAGTGAAGCCTGGTGAAAGTCCTGGTAAGTGAAGCTGGGCGGTTGTGAAAGTCCAGGTGAGTGAAGCCTGGTGAAAGTCAAGGTGAGTGAAGCCTGGTGAAAGTCCTGGTGAGTGAAGCTGGGCGCTTGTGAAAGTCCAGGTGAGTGAAGCCTTGTGAAAGTCCTGGTGAGTGAAGTCGAGTAGTTGTGAAAGTCCAGGTGAGTGAAGTCTAGTAAAAGTCCTGGTGAGTGAAGCCGGACAATTGTAAAAGTCTAGGTGAGTGAAGCCTCGTGAAAGTCCTGGAGAGAGAAGATGGGTAGTTTGGAAGTCCTGGTGAGTAAATCCAGGCAGTGGAAATCCAGATGGGTCAAGGTTGACCGAACATCTGGCATTGAAAAGTCTAAGTGGGTCAAGGTTGACCGGACACTTGGCACAAGACATTAAGTCTTATTGGGTCAAAGGTTTGACCGAACACTTGGCACGTGTTGAGAAGTCCAAGTGGGTCAAAGGTTTGACCGGACACTTGATGACAAGTCATAGCTGGTCATAGTTGACCGGATGCTAGGCATGAGGAGTTCCAACAGGTCACGGTTGACCGAATGTTGGGTTAGACTTGAATGAGTCAAGTCACGTTGAGGTTTTAAACTTGAATGGTCAAGTTAGGGCATGACCAATCGATCAGTAGATTGATTGATCAAAGCAAATCGATCAGCTGAGCGAATTGCCTGTAAGTGTCACGAATTCTGTGAGTTCACAGAATGTTGCTGGATCGATCAGCAGATCGATGCAGCACTTCCAATCGATTAGT
>JBAMIE010203482.1:0-10867 GCA_037177295.1 Kaempferia parviflora
GGTTTCACATCTATTGACAAAAATAAAGTATGCAAGCTTCAACAATCCATTTATGGCCTGAAGCAAGCATCAAGGAGTTGGAATATCTATTTTGATGAGGCAATCAAAAAATTTAATTTCTCACAAAATTCTGATGAATCTTGTGTATACCAAAAGGTTAGTGTGAGTGTAATTGTATTCCTAATACTATATGTTGATGACATATTACTTATAGGAAACGATATGTCAATCCTACAATCAGTTAAAATTTGGTTGTCCAAAATGTTCTCCATGAAAGAAATGGGTGAAGCAACTTACATTCTCGGAATGAAAATCAGCAACACAATGTTATAGCTGATTTTTAGCAATACAATGTTGTTGATTTCCAAAATCAACAACATTATGTTACTAATTTTCAGCAACACTGTGTTGCCAATTTTCATAAATCAGCAACACAGTGTTGCCGATTTCAAGAATCAGCAACACCATGTTGTCAATTTCAGGAATCAGCAACATCGTGTTGTCGATTTCATGAATCAGCAACACTGTGTTATTGATTTTTAAAAATTAGTAACATAGAAAATCTTCTGAACAACTTTTTTTATTGTATTATTGATTTTGAAAATCAGCTTTACGGTGTTGCTGATTTTCAACTGATTTTTAAAAATCAGCAACACAATATTGCTAATATTTTAATAACATATGTTGCTTATTTTCAAAATTAGCAACACATTGTTGTTGATTTTCATAAATCAGCTACACAATGTTGCTGATTTTCGAAGGTGTTGTTGAATTTTGGAAACCAACAACAACAATGTTGTTGACTTAAATTTTGAGAGGCAATAACTTTTGATTCAGATTGAACTATAGTATACATAATATATCAAATCGAAGCTTGCTCAAAGATCTTCGATTTGACATATTGTGTGTCTCATAGTTCAACCTGAATCAAAAGTTATCACCTCTTGAATTTAAACTTGTAATTGTAGCAGCTACGGTTTCATAGCAGCTTCAATGAGCTAACTAAATTCTGAGAGATCAAAACATTTGACTCAGATTTAACCATTGGATGCACAATCTATTAAATCGAAGATCTTTAAATGAACTTTAATTTGATATATTGTGTGTCCTGTAGTTCAATCTCAGTCAAAAGTTACGGTCTCTCAAAGTTTATATCCGTAACAATGTTGTTGATGGTTTCTTAAAATCAGTAACATGTTGTAGCAGCTACAAAATCGTAGCAGCCATAACTTTTAATTTTAATTTAACTATAGTATGTATAATATATCAAATCAAATTTTGTTCAGAGATCTTTGATTTGATATATTGTGTCTCATTGTTAAATTTGAGTCAACAATTATCACATCTTAAAGTTAAACTTATAGTTGTAGCAGCTACAAAAATGTAGCTGCTACAACATGTATGCTAAGTAAATTTTGAGAGATCATAACTTTTGACTCAGATTTAACAATGGAAAGCATAATATATCAAATCGTAGATCTCTAAATGAATTTCAATTTGATACATTGTATTTTATGTGGTTCAATCTCAATAAAAAATTATGGTCTCTTAATGTTTAAGTCAATGTTGTTGTTGGTTTCTTAAAATTAGCAACACATTATAACAACTACGAAATCATAGTTGCTACAACTATAAGTTATAACTTTGAGAGATCATAACTTTTGATTTTGGTTGAACTATAGGACGTATAATATATCAAATCTAAGTCTGTTAAAAAATCTTCAATTTGATATATTGTGTCCTATAATTCAATCTGAATTAAAAGTTATCACCTCTTAAAGTTGAACTTATAGTTGTAGTAGCTATGATTTCGTAGCTACTACATGTATGCTCAGTAAATTTTGAAAAGTCATAACTTTTAACATAGATTGAAACATGGGACACACAATATATCAAATCGAATATCTCTGAACAAACTCCAATTTGATGTTACATGTCCTATATTTCAATCCGAATCAAAAATTATGGTCTCTCAAATTTATAACTTATAATTTTAAAGGTTACAATTTCGTAGCTGCTATCACGTGTTGCTGATTTTTATGAAACTAGCAAACAATGTTATTGTTGACTTAAACTTTGAGAGACAATAATTTTTGACTAAGATTGAAGCATAGGATGCATAACATATCACATCGAAGTTTATTCAGAGATTTTCGATTTGATATATTGTGCATCCTATTGTTAAATCTGTGTCAAAACTTATGATCTCTCAAAATTTATTCAGCATACACATTGTAGCATTTACGAAATTGTAGCTGCTACAACTATAAATTCAAATTTAAGATGTGATAACTTTTGATTTAGATTGAAATATGAAATGTGCAGTATATAAAATTAAAGATCTTTGAACGAACTTCGATTTGATATTATACATTCTGTATTTCAATCTGAATCAAAAGTTATAGTTTTTCAAAGTTTAATCAGCAACAATGTTGTTGCGGGTTTCTGAAAATCAACAACACCCTTGAAAATTAGCAACATTGTGTTGCTGTAAAATTGTGTTATTCAAAAATAAGCAATACTATATTGCTGATTATCAAAAATCAGTAATATTTTTTTTTGTTGATTTTCGGAAAATTAGCAATACTATCTTACTGATTTCGGAAATCAGCAACACAGTAAAAAAAAGTTTAGAAGATTTTCCATGTTGCTGATTTCAGCAACATTGTGTTGTTGATTTTGGAAATCAACAAAATTATGTTGCTGAAAATTTAACATTTTGTTATTGATTTTCGAAATCAACTACACAATATTGTTGCTAAAAAAAAATCAACAACATATTAAAAAAAAAAGTGGTTAAGATTTTTTTTTTTAAATGAAAGAAAGAGAGAAATAAGTAAAAAAAAAGAGAGGCTTTGTTATTTGGAAATTTACAAAATCACAAAGCATGATCTAGGAAAATACATAATCACGGTAAATTACCGCAATAAATAAAATGACTATCTCATATTGTCATATGGACTGCTCCTTAATATAGTTTTGAATAAATATAACCTGTCATTAGTCAAAATCAAGATTGGCATAAAATGGATACCTAAAAGAACTTTAAATGCATTACTAGTCTCAAATTAGAAAGTTAAGTTTTATGACTTTTTTATAATAAAAAACAATAAATAAAATGCAACATATATTTTCATCCACGGTCAAAATGCTAAGCTTTTATTTGATGACAAACGTATACTGAACATCACTATGAAAGACCATATTTCGAATCTGTTTAAACTCACGATAGGTACAAATATAGTGGAACTAGCATAACCCACAAATTTGCTTAAAAATCGCAAATAGTGAGAGGAACAAGCAATAACTATATACAGTAACGAAGCAAGAACAGAAAAGAATCAGAATGAAATTGAATTTTCTGCCGAGCAGGCCTTTGAATTTGTCTGTCACAGATCTGACAGCTCTGCATTATGAACTTTGGCCGAATTCTTTTTGCCATCGGCACAAAATACGCATGTCGGTGAACAGTGTTCGTAGTTCCAACTATGAGGAACTGCTAAAAAGTATCTGGTCATGAATTTTCTAAACCTTTTCTTGTACTCTTTAGGTGAAATAACGGTTGGTAGTTCATTCTTAGGAACGACTATTGAAGCTTTCACCCAAGTCTCCAGCTGCTTGTCCCATGTATACTGCCTCAAATAGTCTATAATGCCAAACACAAGCTCTTTTCGTTCATCATCGACTCCAACAAGTAGAGAGTAATCCATGACATTGATAGACTGTAAATTAAACGTAAGGAAACTTAGTGTTTATGAGATTTAAATAAGAAAATTTTAGCTACAACTTGTTGGCTTCAAACTCACAGTGAGAAATGAAGTATCATTCCAAATGGCCCGTTGAAGAAGATGTTGAGTTTTCCCATCAAGATATATGGGGGATTTACACATGTCCTCCACAAAGTTTTGATCCAAGAGAACAGTTTTGCCATACTTTGCATCGGTGACATATCGAGAAAAGGTAGAACCCTTCAGATCATATGTTCGTGAAACTTCATGTCCAAAAAGAAGATTTTCCATCACCATGATATCAGTTTTTATTTCTTTCCCATTCTTAATTTGCCGAACCTTAAAATCACAAAAAACATTAATTAGACAGACAAGCCATTTGAAGTCTGCAATCTGGAGAACAAAATATAAGGTGTTTATATACCTGATACATTCCTAAGATTTTAGCAAGACAAGTTTGGCTCCCTGAATCTAAAGAATGAAAAACGTGCTTAAAATAATCAGGACCAAACTTTAAGAAGGAATCCAGTTCTGTCTTCTTGATTTGTTTAATAATAAGCCTGTCATCCAGTGTCTTCGCAAAAAAAGCTTTGCTTTTCCCTCCTTGAGCATCCCACTTCTTGCAACGGCTTAAGGAGGTTATGTAAACAAGTTCTGAAGGACAACATTTCTTTCGGAGAGTAAAAAATTGCTTCGCATGTATGCAAACGACAGAGAAAATACTTTTCCCAGAAATCTTATCCATCCCCACTGGCACTTCAGGATGCAGAGTATCTGATGCTAGCAAATGATCAACAGATACTGAACCATCAGAAATAGAGGTTAAAGACTCATCCGATGAGAGTGAAAACTTACTGTGTGGCATATTTATTCCTTCAGTCTCTGATGATCCTGTAGAAACCCAATATGTAGAGATCCCAGAACTATCAGATGTCAAGCTATAAGATTTACGTAGCTCCTTTGGTTCATTGTCTGACAAGGTAGAATGATCTTCAGATATGGAAAGTGCACAGGCAATTATACTTGATATCTCATCCTGGGTAACAGATAGGATATTCTCACCAGGGCCGATTGGAAAGTGTAATGAGTCCATTTCACCAAAAGAAAGCTGATGCAATGGAGAAAGATAAGATGGCGTGTAGGCATTAATAAATTTGAACTTTCGAAATGAGCCACCATTGAGATCCTTTCTGTATTCCCTCTTTAAATCAGAAAATGGAGCCCAAATCAATTCTTCTGGACCTTCTGATTTTGCATAAACACTTGAAGAAGAATCATTCACGGAGGGTTTAGTAGTCATTTCGAAATTAGCAACTGCTTCATCATCTTTCAGCTCACCAATTGCTTTATTGACAAAAGGATCTTCTACAGTTTCTATAGAATGATCAAGTTGTATGTCACTGGAAATATAAGCAGACACTTTCTGATGACTGTTACTATCTCTGGGAGATGAAGGTAAATTACCTGATCTCCGTGGGAGTTCAAGAGAAGATGATACCAACTCATCATTCAGTGATTTATCAGAAAACATTCTGGCTGATTGTACCAACTCGGGCAAACCAATATTAAGAAGCTTATTGGAGTTATAATTTGTCTCAACAAAAATTTTAGTTGATTGAACATCAGCATCAATTTGTATGTCATCAGCACAAGAGGTTGTTTCATTTTCATGATTAGGCGTGGAAACTTCATCAACTACAAGCAAACTTTCCCTTAGGCATTTCATATCTCGGAAAAGGCAATCTAAACGGCGGTCCCAAATATACAACTCAAGAAGGAGCTCCTGGTTAAGCCACTTTAAACCAAGAACCTCATAACTAGCAATGTCCACCTGACCATTATGATCTGTTGCCTTCAGCAAAGAAGCCTGGATAGTTTTTAATAAATGAAAATTTCATTCTCTGTTAAATAATCATTAAAATATCACGCTATGAAAGTAACAAAGTGAAACAATACAATGGAAGGATAAAAATATTGATTCTAACCCAGGGGAATGTTGTTGATTCTCACCCAGAGAAAAGGAAATTGCAAATTGTATTAACTCAAAACTTATTTATTACATGGGATCCTAACCCAATTTTATAATTTGATGACACGACCTATTCATTATAAAATAATACTTTTCTAAAAGAATCCTATATTTTCTAATAAAACCTAACATACTTTTCTAGAAAAACTAAATACTTTTTTTAAAAAGTTTGAACTAATTATAAAAAATTAAAGACTTAAATGACTTCTAATAAAATTAAATTCTCAACTACGTTATTTTCCTCAACAGTAACTTCATCAAGTGGGAAGGTGGAGCAGTTATGAAGTGGAGGTCATTTTAGCCAAATTAGTTTATTTTTTTCAAACATTGCATATTTTTTATGTCAATGTGTTTACTTTTGTCGAATGGGAACGTAGATTAATTGTGAAGCAGAGGTTGACTTATCTTCTTGGATCGTGTTTTTTGAGTGTATGGAATAATTTCTTTGATAACTCGAGCTCAAAGGATAAGAAAGTTGTCATTGATGGGAGTGTAGGAATCAACACCAACAATGTGACCTGTAGTCAATTCAACAAAGAAAAGATTGAATCTTCCTTGATATGGTAGTAAGTCCTCAACATTGAAAATTAGATTAACAACATATGCAGTAACACTATTTTTTCTCATACTTGGAAAAGGACCAAAAGAGGGGTTATAAAGCTTTTTGAGGAGTTTTTAAGAAAGTACTTGGGGTGAACCTACATTATATTTCTTAAACTTACAATGTGCATTAGCTTGAATTTTATAAGCCTCGTTACTCAATGAGATTATCCTCCTCACATTCACTTAGTAAGACTCTCAGCTGACTGCCTGACTCAAAAGAAAGAGAAATGGTAGGTAAGGGAATCAAGTCAATAGGTTGACATTCTTTCGACCCATACATGATTTTAAATATACTATAAAATGTAGATTGGATTATCAAGTTTTTGTGAGAGAACTTGGCAAGTGGTAGGTTAGACAATTGAGATCCTGGGATCAAATCTTTTAGTTGGCCATACACAAGGGTTTATAAATTAACTTTATGCAAATTATGTTCTTAAGTTTCATAGGACCCAATTAATGTCCTGGGTCACTAATGATACCACTCCCTTTTCTTTTCAAATGTGCATTATGTGAGAAGAAGGTGGGATTGTCTCGCGTATTGGATCGCTTTGGTGAGCAAGTTAGGTTGGATTTTAGTCTGTTGGGTTTTGTTAGGTACATTTTGATTTTCTTGCCATTGTGTTTGAAAGAGTAGATATATTCTCCTCTGTCATGAGTAACAAAGCGATCATAAATCCAAGGTCAACCAAGGATGACACATTCATAAGAAGAATATATGGGTCTACCTCTATTGGAACCAAACGCTGTTGTGTAATTGGAAGGGAGGTTCGATTTACCCATGCCACTTGATAGGGGCTTGGGTGTGGTTCAGGGTGGTTGGCTTGAATCCTAGAAAGGGCTTGTGTGGAAACTATGTTCATGCAATTTCCATTGTCAATTAAAATTTTACAAGATTTACTCTCACATTTTGTATATGTGTGGAAGATACTAGTGTGTTTCTACGTGTTATCTAACATGGGCATTAAAGGATACAACGGATTGCATTGGTTCCTTTGATCTATTCTTTAGTTCTCAATTTCATGGTTCTTATCAAGAGGGTTAACTTCTTAGTTTTTTTTTTT
Source organism: Kaempferia parviflora (assembly GCA_037177295.1). NCBI lineage: Eukaryota > Viridiplantae > Streptophyta > Magnoliopsida > Zingiberales > Zingiberaceae > Kaempferia > Kaempferia parviflora. The sequence goes on from JBAMIE010203482.1 coordinate 7,422, forward strand.
TTTTTTTTGGTTTTAAGGCTAAGACTCTGTGAGGACATTTGGATGTTATATGACCTTTGTGATGACAATTAAAACATTGAATATTCAAGTTTTCTATTTTCTTAATGGCTTGTATATTTGTCTCTATTCACTTGATCACAGATTCATGATGAGTTGGGCTAAGGGGCTTGCCAGATTGTGGTAGTGTTACTTGTTGAGGGGCCTAATGGATGAATGTAAAGGGGTTTTTCATAAAGAGCTCAATCTCTTCAGCCTTTTGGCAAGCCTCTTCAATTGAGATTAAGGTATATAATTTTACTTATCTTTGAATTTCATGCCTCAATCCATCAATGAAGTAGATCAAAATTTGACTAGGATCTATTTTTGGGTTACAACGCATTCGTCAATTTTCAAATTTACTTAAATATTCATTTACGCTCATGTTTGATTATTTTAGATTGATCCACAATGTACTATTGTTTTCTAAAGTATGGTGGAATATATTTTCTACTTTGAATTTGTTTTCTCTACCCAATGTGTGATAGGTTCTTCCCAATTTTCGATGTATTAATCTTGAATATTCTGTACATATTTCTTTGCCAAACCTACAAATTTGAATTTTGCAAATCATACTTGTTTAATTTCGATCATACTATATTAGTCAAAGTAATTCTCAATCTCAACAATCCTATCAAGAAATGCATTTGGGCCAAGCCAACCATCGAAATTAGGGGCATCTAATTTGACTTGGTGGGTAGTCATTTTCTGGTCTAGTTTCAAATTTAGGTCCAGATCTAAACATAACTCAGATTTGGGTGTCCTAAAATTGATTTATTTGGACTATGACCGATTGATGATTCCAACGTGGATGATATATGGGAGATTGTTGAGCTATGTGTGACATATGACTCATGTTCTTTATATTTTGTTAGTAGTATGAGCTTTAAACTGTTCTCGGTCTTCCATTCTAAATTGGTGGGTTTTAAGCTCGTCTTCCAAAAGTTCAAGTATCCACTTCTCTTATAGTGGGGTTTTTTCAGCATGATGATGTGGAGGTCTAACAAAACCCTAATTTCTCTAATAAAACCATTTTCTAGAAAAACTAAACAATTTTTTTTAAAAGAAGTTCAAACTAATTATCAAAATTAAAAATTTAAATAACTTTTAATAAAACAAAGCATTAATAAAACCTCAAATTCAGCTTTTTCCTGTATCAACATCTCTTCAACTTCAGCAAATCCTTTGAGTGAACCTGAGATCTTAGCACATTGTTTGACTTGAGTGACAATATATCTAGACTTTAAGTTCTGCAACAGGTCTGAAACTTCAGAGAAAAGTTTGCACCCTTGAGAAAGAACCTTGAGTAAAATCATTATGTAGGTCAGTAATGAAGAATAAGATTTAAAAAAAAAAAAGGTGTTAGATGTTGAATTTCATTAGTTGTAACAGAAAATCAATAGCAGAAATATTATAACAAAATATTTTACCAAAAGTAAAAATGTACATACATCTTTCATTTCTCTCTTAAACCACTCTTGTCCTTTTGGATCATGGAACTCCAAAACAGGTGGTGGCTTACAAGCAGCATATATCTTGACTGATGAATAAACAAACATTGCAACCTTCGAGCCTAATCTGCATTTCCTCAAAGTACGCTGAGGTTTTGCATCCAACAAAAAGAAACTACAAACTTCTTAAAACAAATAACAAAGAAGATGAACTTACCCAAAAAAACGTAAGAAATCCCTGTGCAATGAATGGCCACATTCAGATAGCCTACTAGCTGCAGAATGACCAGAAAAACTGAGGTCTAATAACTTCCCAAATGAAAGACTACATGCGGAACTAGATAAGGGGACTCTCCTTGTGGGTATCTCACTTCCATTCTTACATCTCAAACAGCGAGTCCACATCCAAATTTTCCCTTCAGACTCACCGGGCAGATGGAAATCAGGAGAAATTTTCTTGACATATACACTTAAATTCCCATTCTGATGAGTGTAAGAGTAAACATGTGCATCTGGTGGTTCACCACAAGAAGTGCAACCATTCTACAAAAAAAGTACGCATTAATACCAACTCCATTTGATATAAAATATCATACTAGTGAGCAAAGAAATTTAAAAAAAAAAAAAAGCAACCTGATCGAGCAACATATCTTTCAGAAATCGTCCTAGTGAAATGTCAAAATGCCCATAATATTTAATACGGGAAAGATGGCTCTGATAGCATATGGTTGCTTTTGTTATACATTGTTTTGAAAGTAAAACCAAAATACTCTGTGAATCTAATATACTCTCAACTTCATCCTTCTGTTGTTTCTTAGAAATGTAAGCATCATTGTCAACACTAATAGAGTCCTCAATAATCCGATTGCCCTTATAATCAAAAGCTCCATTACCTAGCTTTGCTTCTTTAGTTTCAGAGTTTTCTGAGATTCTATGATCAGTTTTTTTTCCATCGTATATTGTATTTTGAATGACAAACTCTACTGAAGAAGATTCACCATTAGTAGTAGATTTGTCTCCATGATGGGAAGAGAGAACAGATAGCAAATTTCTAGATTGAAAGGAGCCTAACATATTTGTGTCAACAAAACCAGATTTTTCAGAAATCATATATCCTAAGTGAGAATCTGATGATGTCATCCCATCTTTAAAACTACCAAATGGACCACTGCATATTGGAACATCTATTCCTTGCTCTGAAGCTACAAAAGACAAACAACCTTCATGGTTAATCAAGCGAAATGGTTCACTAATCAAATTTCCACTTTCTCTTCTTGCAACATTATTATCAGTGAAAAACACTCTTTGATCTGCTAAGAATGAAGTCTCAAGTATCAAATGGTATCCGGAAAAAACTGTGTATTGAACAACCCGCTTAATCCGTTTCAGTTCATTACTCTCAGCACCCTTCAGCAATATCTGTAAAAAATCAACACAAAAAGAACTTGAATAAATAAAGTTTCTGAATCCAATCATGGTCATGCATGAATCCCAAAGGCATTATGTTATTTACTGATATACCTACATTTTTAAACAAATTTATTTAATTAGAAATGAGGCAAGAATAGGTTTCACACATTAAAACAAGGCAACATGTAGAAAGATAGGCCTTTGTGAGCGGATTACAAATCTCATTTGTATTCCTTGACATCATCATTGCATCTAGACGAACCTTACAACAAAAGGTAATTCTACCTTAGCTAGCACTTTGCTAATAATTTGATGCAACAATATTAATTTAAGAAAGTGTTGGTCATTTGGATAGCACAATAAAAAATTCTACCAATCCCCCACTGACAGTGGTTGGTGCAATCAACCTCTGATCAAGATTGACCAAGCTCGAGTTAGGTTTCAATGTTTGATCAATATATTTGATATTGAGTGAAACGTCAAATATGTAAAGGTTGATCGAATACTTAACAATGGATAAGTTTAAGTGGGTTATGACCAAACAAGGAT
>JBAMIE010203500.1:0-22758 GCA_037177295.1 Kaempferia parviflora
AAAAAATTTTGGTCTTCTTTCGTTTACAATTTTATAGATTAGAAAACGATTTACATTTTAATTGCTGTCAGATTGATATCATATCCGATCATAATTATTTACGATCTCTTGACGGGTTCACCTATCCATTTAAGTTATAGTTTAGATCTGGACGGATTACTGGAGGCCGTCAGGAGGCCGATCCCCCTAGGCGACCAGTAACCTGACCACTCTCCTATCTTCGACAACCTCCGATCGGCCATCGGATCTAAATTATATCTTAAATAGACGAATAAATTTGTTGATGAATTATAAATAATTATGATTAAATTGTAATCTCAATAATAGATGCGGACTATCCTTAATTCGTAAAATTATGAATTAGAAGATCTCCCCTCAGAATTATGTACGTATTTGTTAGTCAACCCACCCCTTCATTAATCTCAAATCGAGTCAACCCGCCTACCCTCAAATTTCTTTTCTCTTTGCTCGCATCACGATATCACATGTGAAGCCACGAGTCTTCCGTAGATCCGAAGCCAAGCGGCCCACGCCATTTCGAGTCCACAAGGTTAATTAATTAATTAATTAATTAACTAACGATTTAATAAGCAAGCGGTGAAAAGAGGAAGCAAGATAGGAAACGATCACGCATTTTGTGGGAGAAAGCCTTTGTTTGTCGCGCCGGCGAGGCGGAATCGCCCGATCCGTCGCTGCCTGAACGTCCGAGGATGTCTTCGGATCTGCTGCGTGAAGATGCAGGCCACCGCTACGTGAAGATGCAGTCGGAGCCGTCGGCGTCTCCGTCGCCGTCGCATTCGTTCCGATTGCCCGATCAGCCGCGGATCTTCAACGAATTGCCCGTGGCGGAGATAGTCTCCGTGTCCCGACCCGATGCCGGCGACATCAGCCCCATGCTCCTCACTTACACCATCGACTTCCATTACAAGCAGGTGCCTCTCTACGTCGTATTGCTTCACCCTTTTCTCCCCTGATTCGATGTTACTGTAAAAGAAAAGAGGACTTGCTAGATTGTTTATTTGCAGGCGTGAGTTGTTGGATAATCTATGATTTGGAGCTAACCATTTGGGTAGATGATGATATTTCACGATTCAAAATTGCGTCTTCGGTTTTCCGTATACTCCTTTCCTGGATTGATGTTAAAATTGCCGATCAGATGTGTTCTGGTGGACTAATGGAATCCATACTTCGAATTTGCGTAGTAGTGTGACTTTTTTTTTCTTTGATTGATGATACGACGGGAAAAAAGAAAAGTGCTCGGGGATTTTAGAATATTCGTTTAGCGTTGGAAGAAACAAAAGTTCCGGCATGTCTGATTTACTATTGAAATATCCGAATATGAATTTTCTTCAAGGATAGATAGGGCTTGTTTAGCATCTTTCATTAGAGCGGGAAGCATAGTATATACATTTGTCTCTCTACTTCTTGTTTAACCCTATTTTGTTACACTATTAAATTGATTGAGGATTTTGTTTCTTCTCATGGATGCTTAATCCTCCAACATTATTTGGCTGCATAGATATTTCAGGGAAACTTCGCTCCCCTATGTTCTCTCCTTTTCTTCAATTGGTCTCTCAAAGTTATAAAAGTGTAAAGTTTACCATAATGTTTGCGAACCCTTGTCACTATGTCCCTACACTTGATCCATTAGATTCATGTACAACTACCTGGCCTGAAATATGTTTATTCTGGCAAGAATAAGCAAGTGTAACATTTTTTCCTTTCACGTTTCTCATAGGTTTTTAGAGTGGCATATATGCCTGATTACAGATAACCCTGAATCTTCTGGCCTGGTGAATAAAGTGGTGAAAATTTGCAACCTGTTGGGGCACAAGTGGAATTTTTTTAAAATCAGGGTGGGAAACTTCAAAAACTGGCAATTACAGGGGAAAGGGAGAATTTCCCTTTACTTCACTTGTTTTTCACTGTTATCATTTGAATAACTTTGATCCCTTGTTGTCCAATTTACTTAATTTGATCAAGTTCCTGTTAAAAGTCCGGAGCATGAAAATTTGGAATTCTCTCATGTAGGTTTTGTCACATCTTTTGTGTGGAACACTTGTATGCTTAGAAGTAATACATAACTACTAAAGAATCAAATTTATATTCTTAATGTAGTGTTGGAACAATTTAATTTGAACTAGCAGTGCTTTTTTCCTACCATCTGGATTACCTTAGTTTCATATTAGTTAGTAGTTCTTTCTTGGTATTAGCCTATGATTCTTAAACGCCAAAATACACATTGATGAAATAAAAATCAATATCTCTAATGCTTCATGTACCTTGTTCGCCAATTGAATACTATCATTACCATTACCATCAATTGGTGTTAGTTCCAATTATTTTGGGTTAGCTATATGAATCTTTATGTCACTAGTAATATTCTAGCTGAATGTACTTTTCCTATTAATTTTAATTTTTTTGGTCCATTGTACTTTGTCTCCAGTTGGACAACATTCACATAATAAATCTTGTGTCTTCATTTGTTTCATTGTTCTGTCTTTCTTTTTATACTGCTTTGTTTTCTGAATTATTGATTGGCATTGGCTTGAAGCTTTATTATACATATCGTTCTAGAGAAATTGAACTCCATATTCCACAGTAGTTCCATTTATATTCCTGCAAATAAAATACTTTGGATTCTGCAAATTCAATGTATGATTATTTTGTTGTTTATATTTGTTTTACTCATCAAAACACATAGTATGCTATTGTTGGAATATCTTTGCTTACTTTTTTGCAACGACGGTTTTCAAATATCTAGGTGTTATCTATGTTACTTTATCAGTTTATCATACTATTGTGAATATTTGAATGTAAATGATCATCTATTATATTTGTCATTTATTAACTTCTGTAATTTGTTAAGCAGTTCAAATGGCGCTTAATAAAGAAAGCTTCACATGTTCTATATCTACATCTTACTTTGAAAAAGCGAGCGTTTATTGAGGAATTTCATGAGAAGCAGGAACAGGTGAATCTATTATTTTAACCTTTTTTGCACTCATGTATGCTTGTTGTTTCGTCTCATTGTTTCCACATTATTAGTTTTCATTGTTATTACTTTGGTTTTTGCCTTATTAGAGTTCAGAGGTAAAATTTGCAAGTTATGGTGGTTCCCAAACTATTTATGCGCTTTCAACTCTATCTTAATACAATTTCCTTATTACTCTTTCCTTTAAGTTTCATTATTTTTATTTATTGTGCTGATGAACCATCTTATATTATTTCATAGAAGGAGCAAGTCTACTCATTTAGTTGTGCTTCATATGTACATTATATGTGTCTTTTTTGACATTATTATAAGGTGTTCTACAAAGTTCTATTTCTCATTTCTGTTTTTATTCCTTTTTCTGCTCAAAGTGACTCAAGTATCTGGACACCAGAATCCACATGTGTTTCATTTCAAATGAAATTTGATATGATTTTTCTTTTTTATAATGAAGGTTAAAGAATGGCTTCAAAATCTTGGTATAGGGGATCATACAACTGTTATGCAAGTTGATGATGAAGCAGACGATGAGCCTGTTCCTTTACTGCAAGACGAGATTTTATCAGCACGGAAAAGGTGATTATTAGCATTCCCAATCTTAGTCTTCGCTAATACTTTGTTGAATGAGAATGCTAAGATAATTAACAGATAAGTTGTTATGGTTGTTTATTCAAATAGTTTTGTATCCCTAAAAAAAATTAACTTTCCTTCCTGTGACAGCTGTAGTGTGACCAGAATAAGTACTGGTTATGTTGAACCTTTTGCTTTTATGAATTTTGCTAGAACATGCAATCTTACCCTGTTTGTTTGAGATACACTAACAGATGATTGTAATAGTAAATCAGATACTAAAAACATTGATCAAGACTCTATCTGCTTGACTATCTTTGATAATGTCTAGGATTTAAAAAAACATTCATGATATGTTGGTTGTCATGGTGATAAATATTTATGGATTCTTGCATGAACATTTTTTTTAAATATAAAAAATGAACTAATATAATTGATGGCCATTGGAATATTGGATTAGAATGATATTCCAGATCGTACATTTTAGAACACTAAAACATGATGTTATTTAGTTGTACTTAGCATGGTTTAAGATTTTAGTCCAATGCTAATACTTCTTGGTCGGGCAAGTTTGGTACTGCTACTTCGCCTTACCATACCTTACTGACCCATTGTAGGGGAATACAAGTAGGTATGGGCGAGCATGAACTATTTGATTTTCCTTATTGGCACAACATATTACTAGGTCTTGAGAATTTTTCTTTTCAATGTAGCATTATAGATGTTAGGATGCTTTATCTGTTCCTCATCTCACCAAACTTGAAATGCAAAAATTCATCTTTATGTTCAAATAACTCTCACAACTTGCTTGCCATTGCACAGCTGAATTATTCTTTGGTCAATAACTCTGTGTATACTCCTTGTTTTAAGTTTTTGCAAACTAGAAAATTTCATTTTGTTGGGCTCAAATGAGGCCTCAAAACTATTCTTACACATTTTCTTTCCTCCAGAGATGTGCCTTCTAGCGCTGCATTTCCAATTATTCGGCCTGCATTAGGGAGACAACATTCCATTTCTGACAGGGCAAAAGTGGCTATGCAAGGTTATTTGAATCATTTTTTGGGGAACTTGGATATTGTGAATTCTGAAGAGGTACTTAACTGAGTCTGAGTACCCTACATGTCTATAACAACATAAAAGCAAATTATGCGGATGGTGCGAATGAGTCAAGCATATATTGGGATTGGAAAGATCTAAGGAAAAATATTTTGTTTATAAATATGATCTTATGACTGATAATTCATGAACTTCTAGATTTTGGATATTTGCTGCTGAGTTTTTCCAGTTACCTGTCTGTTTGTTAGATTGATTAATATTAATCATTTCCTAAGGTTGATGCATCAATTTGGATATTCTCGTGACATTAAATTATATATTGAAAATGTTTTACTTTGATAGGAGTGCCTTCTAGGCTATTTTCTTTAACTTTCGTTGTTTTTGAAGCATATTTTGATTCCTGAGATTGAAGCTCATCAAGTTGCAATATATTTTGGTGTTTGTTGTTTCTTTCTTATGCAGCAATTGTACATATTTTGCAGGTTTGTAGGTTTTTAGAGGTCTCAAGGCTGTCATTTTTGCCTGAGTATGGACCCAAGCTAAAAGAAGATTACGTTATGGTGAGACATTTGCCAAAGATTCAAAATGATGATGATGGAAAATGTTGTTCTGGCCACTTGTTTAGTTTTTGTAATGGAAATTGGCAGAAGGTATCTATTGTAATCAAGTTAATTGTAACATTTTAAATCATGTGCACAAATGGGAAACCTAACATCTCTGTAGGTCTGGGCTGTACTGAAACCAGGATTCTTGGCTTTGCTGGAAGATCCTTATGACACAAATCTTTTGGATATTATTATTTTCGATGTACTTTCTTCTTCAGATGGAAATGGGGAAGGTCGTGTCCTTTTAGCAAAAGAGACAAAGGAACGCAATCCTCTCCGCTTTGGTTTTCAAGTATGTTAGCCCTTAATTTTAATTCAGTTTGTTTCTCGTTCCTGCTTTTCCTGTCAAACTGCTCAGTCTGGTGTCTACTTTTACATACGAAGGCAATCGGTTCAAGTTCAATGTATTGCCATGCTAGTCATGATTGCATTATGGAGTTAGCTTTCTGGTCCAATTAAATTTGCATGAAGTGCAAAACAGAGGCTTTGTTTCTCCAATAGAATAATCAACAATAACAGGAAATTTTTAACTTAGGAATCCATTCACTTGTATGTTTGTGGTGATGTGGATGTTCTGGATAACTCCTATATAATTTATATGAATTCAACATCCTTTTCAGCTTCTTCTATGTAGGGTTCGAATCTTTTAGCCTTGTTTGATGACCTAGAATCAAAAAAGGGAATGGAAGGAAAAGAATAGGAATACTAACTCAGGTAAAAGGTATTTTTTTTTTATAACTATTCATCTCAAGTTTAAAATTTCGAGTTGAGATGAAGTTTTGATTTATGACTGGAACAATATGATTTCGGTATTGTATCATGCCGTGCTGATATGGTTTCGGTACTTTTTAAAATATAAATATATTAATTAAGAAATATTTTTATTAATATTTGATTTTTATAGATACTTATTGAGTTACCTTTCAGATTGAAAGTTGAGTTCAAATTTTGATATTATCTAATAAAATATTTGATGCTCAGTAAAAGTTAATTTAGGATTAGTTAAAGTCCACAAAGTAGAAATTGCAAGTAGATTTAAATTGAATTGAATTTGGAATTATTTTAATCAATTTAAAATTAAATTAAATTTATATATAATAATTTAATTCCTAGTAATATATTTTGTAAGGTTAGAAATTATATTATATTTAATTTTTATTTATTTTCTCTGAGAATCTATTTCCTCCACCTTAAAGAGGTATTTTTTTCTATTTACTTTGTGGAGAGATAGAGGAAAACAAATTAACCATCTTTTAAGTTGAATTTTTTTTCATAGATAGATAGAGGAAAAAAATTAACCATTGTTAAAGAGGTAAAGAGGTTTTTTCCTCTTTATTTACCTTTGTGTACGGATGAAGGAGGAAAAAATTAATAACAATAGAGGAAAAAATTTAGCTAATCAAGGAGAAAAAAATTAAAAGAAAAAAAATAACGAAAGGAATTTAAATTAACAGTTAGAAATAGAAAAAAGATAAATAAATTAAAAAAAAATAAAAATTGAAAATGTAAAATAAATAAATTTAAATAAAAATAGGAGGCTTCACGGCTGCTTCCGCGAGGTCGCGGTTGTCTCTGCAACCTCATGATGGATGCCATGAGGTTGCGGCTTCATCTACGACACCATGCGAGTGCCTGTCCACAAGCGGAACGAAATTTTTTTTCCTGTGCTGACCGACACAACACAATATTTGAATCCATGATTCATTTGGAATTGGGATGCACACTAACTAGATAAGTTCTAAATCTGTGTGTTTTAAGGTGCATTAGTAATATGCATACTACTTTGGTTATCTATTGGGATGTACACTAACTAGATAAGTTCTAAAATCTGTGTTTTTAAGGTGCATTAGTAATATGCACACTACTTTGGTTATCTATTTCATGCCATCCATTCTCTCATAGGCAGTCTTCAAATTATTGACAAAAATGATAAGATAGTTTTAGATCAAATGAATTTATATTGCTCAATAAATGTCAATATCATACGGGGTCATTTTAAAAGATCTGATAGAAATTTTTGTACTTGTTTCATCTTTTGGTTATAGTGTTTTTTTTCCCAATCTTGAATAGCCAGATGGACATTTTAGTATTATTAATGTTTTTTCATATAAGAATTGTTTGTATTATATAACTTTGATAGATAGGAAATTTTACTATCCTATACATGTGAAGAACAATACTTTATAACTCCTCATAACTCATTTAGACATATTATGAAAAATTCAATGATCCTATTTATAAATAAGTGTTCAAATAGTTTTTTTAAAACACTGATAAAGGGAAAATAAAATAAAAAGTACTAACAAATACATAATAGTCTTATGATGAAAACTTCTCCCTTTTGTTTTTTCTTTTTATAAATCATAAATTGCTAAAATTGACGGAGGACAACAGTAAGAATAATCTAACTCTTTAGTTTATGATTGCTTAATTTAAGGAGAGTAATGCTTTGTGTGGATCTAGGGACAAATCTGAATCTCCTACGAATACAGTATTCAAGCGAGTTTCTCAATTTTACAATTGGATGTAGATTAGTACGCTTTTAATTGAGTCTTTTAATTTTATGGTACCTGATGAGCCTAAATTTAGATGCACATAGAACATTATTTTTTGTAAAATTGTAAATATCCCAGAAGATAATTTCAAACTAAATTATTTTAACTAAATTCTAACTTATGTTGAAATTCAGAAGTTGAGATGTCACGTGGAGGACTTGAAAGGGGAAAGAGATTTTAAAATGACTTATAGTTAATGGTTTATTTCATAATAATTAGCATGAGCCATTAACTTTAGTTTTTAATTTATGAAAGAGCACTAAAAGAAATTCTTACCTTGACAAACACTTACATTTGGATTACACATTGCACAATGTATTTTGTTATTCATTGTGAAGCTAAAAATTCTAATTGGCATAAACATCACAAATATAAAGGCCAACTCTTTGTTCATAGCTTATAAATCTATATATAGGTTGGCTGAGATGAGATTTACATTTTTCAAAACGACCATTAGTCTAAACTAGACAAGTTGAATTGATTACTGGAAGTTGCAAGGAGTCGAGGAATACCAAAGATAGGTCTATTTAATATAACACAAATGACTTAATTAATATGAATAATGCTAGTGATTACAATTCAGCAAAGAGAAAAGATTCATATAGCTGACCTCAAATTGTTGAGTTGTATTTGGCTTGATAATAGTGGTGATAAAGATGTTCAATGGAGTAAATGCAATGCCTTTTTCAACGTTGATCTCAATTTTGTTTTTTTTTTAAATAATCATGTAAGAAGAATGAGTTATCTATGTAACTGGTCAGCAAAAAAAAAAAAAAAAAAAAAAAATCATACTTTTCTATCAAAATATGAAAATTCTCATTTTGTAGTTAAAAAAAGCCTTGACTGTTTTGGATAGTCTAGCATATAAGACATGGTTTCATGAGCAAGGGTTCTTTGTGCTACTAAACTGTTTCTGTTAAACATGCTTGATTTGTTTTGGTATTCAATGTTGGTTGCTTTCTAGGAAAAGAAAAGAGGTATAAGCCTCTTCAAATTTCTCAATGTGAAAAATACATAAAGAATTTTGGTGAAACAGTTTCACTCTCAACCTCCTAGAATAGCTTTTGAAATAAACCAATCTTAAAGTTCTCATATTACTAAGATTTTAAACAATAATTATCTTGATGATACATGAAGAACACCTTTTTGATTAACTGTGGTTGTCTATCCAACCTGATCAGGATTTTATTTTTTCATCATTTCCATTGTTGGTGAAAATATGATCTTGCCAACAATTTTTCTGAACATATTTGAGTTTAACAATTCCCTAAATATTTGATTCAAGTAGCTTACTGTCATCTGGTAATACAAGGCAATTGCCATTTTACTGAAAAAACATTGTAGACGTCCTGGTTATTAATGATATCAAGATTCCTACATGTCTGATAAAAGTTTGTTTCACAAGATATCTTGTGGGAATCGTACTGTAAGGATAAGGATGAAAAGTAATTCAAAAGTTAGGGATTGGGTTGCTGCAATAAATGATGCTGGGTTAAGGCCTCCGGAAGGGTGGTGTTATCCTCACCGCTTTGGTTCCTTTGCACCACCAAGAGGTTTAACTGAAGATGATAGTTATGTTCAATGGTTCATTGATGGCAAAGCTTCTTTCGAAGCAATTGCTTGTTCAATCGAGGAAGCAAAATCAGAGGTACAAAGGATTTTTAAAGGTTAATGCCATTTACTATTAGATGGCATTTTTTATTGTAATTCAGAATTCTGTATTAACGGAAGTCCAATGCAGATATTCATTACTGGTTGGTGGTTGTGTCCCGAATTGTACTTAAGACGCCCTTTTAGTGTTCATGGATCTTCACGACTTGATGCGATGTTAGAGGCAAAAGCCAAACAAGGTGTTCAGGTACATACTGAAACATTTCTTTCAAAAGAATCTTCAAATTTCTTCTTTTGGAATGTTCTACTAATTTTGTTATGGTGAGTTGAGTCCATAATTGACACTTTAATTGAACTTTCAAATGGTAACATCTAGTTTGTATACCATGCTCTAAGAATTTGGTTCTCCATTGGATAGAACTATAGTCTTGTGGTCTTCTTTCCTCAGCCATTTCAAGTTTGTTTCTTGTTGCTTATTTTCTACATTTTATTGGCACCTTATACTCTTCAATTTAAATTAACTCACTCTTCATACTTTTTGTACATGTAATCTGAATATATATCAAGCCATTCTAACTGATCCTACCTTTCCTATTTTGAACATACAAGAAAGAAATATTTTCATGTTTTTGTTTGAATGCTGTAAAGCATGGACACGAAAATGGGCTTCTGTATGATATTTTCTGTGTGATAGTATGGTAAAGATTTTAAACTATATGATATAGTTCAGTATGTATGTATGTATGCAATGTAATTTTACTAGAATTTCCATGTTTGTTGGGATGATATTTAATCGCACTTTAATGATATTAATATCTAACTGGAATTCTTTATTCATCACAAAACAATCATATGAAGTAAATCATTCTTTCATTCATTCATATCCTTTTTTTGGGGGGGAAGGTAAATATATTGCTTAAACAGAATATTACAGAGGAAACGCCTAGGGGGTGTCTAAAAATCGAAACACATGGGTTTGTATCTTTAGGAACATGCTATCTACATTCGGGACAGTCTCCTCACGTAGGCACTTGCTCCTAGCTTGCCAAAGAAGAAAATCGGTACAAGACATGGGCAAAAACCTTGCTTTTGTTAGGTCACCAGTACCACGTATGTTCCTATGAAACACTCTTAGTAGTTGCTTGTAAGTGGACATCAATTGCTGCATACACAACCATTGCCGCACCTTGTCCCCCTTAACATCTTGCTAATCGGGTAGGCAAAATAGAGATGATCCAGTGTTTCATCTTCCTGCCTACAAAGAGGACATACCTTGTCCATCTCATAGGCCAACCTATCTTTGTTGCCCAACTGTCCATGAGCCATCAGCCATAAAGTGATCCGGTGCTTGGGCATGTGGTAGGATTTCCACACCATCTTTGCCCACACTTTGATGGCGCCTCTGGTCCGAAGGCTTCATAGGCTGAAGCTGTACCCATGCCTAGATTACCAGAAAACCACATAACCAGCAGCTCAGAAGCAGACTGACCTACAGGTGCCAGGATTTGCAGTGTATCTCAGATATGGAGTAGAGTCCTTGCCTTGCCATGCCATTCCCATATAGTAGTTCGGTTGATGTGTCCATTTCACCCATAAAGAGTCATTTTTGTGCTGTAAAGTGCAGAATTCGAGGCTTTGAGATCACGAACATCATAACCACCTTCTTCTTTAGTGAGGCATATTGTAGCCCCACCTTCTTCTTCACTCACTCATATCCTTTAATTAGGTTAGCTTGTTCTTATCATATTATAAATTTGCCAGATTATTGTTTGTATTGTAGTCCTTAATTTAATTAGGTATCGGTTTCTAACTATCAAAATCATTTATACATATTTCATTTTATATCTGTCGTCAAAAAGATCAATCAAGAGTCAAGTAAAAGTTAGGCTGGTTATTACGTAATCAATCAAAATACTCTACCAACACAATGAAGAAGTATCATATCCACAATGATCTAATTTATTTGCATGTATCTAGTAGTGGATATTGTTTCTTCATGGATCTTTAGAAGCAGGAGGCATGTTTCATTCAGTTGAGTAATGAGAATGTACATGCGCGCGCACGCGCACACACACACACACAATATTGCTTGAATAAATGAAAAGTCATCTATTTGCTTCCTCAGAATACTATATGTATTAAGTGGAGATCTTCCATTTCCTTTCTACAAAGTAACACTAGTTATTCGACAATTCATGGCATCTCATCAGATAACTGACATATATGTCCAAAAAGATTAGCATGTCGTACCTTCAAATAATTAACCTTTTTATTCGTGGGTTTAGCTTGCCTGCAATTGACAACATTCTCTTTCATAAAATGTAGATACATATTCTTCTCTACAAAGAGGTCGCTCTTGCTTTGAAGATTAACAGCGAATACAGTAAGAGAAGATTACTGAACATCCATGAGAATGTAAAAGTTTTACGCTATCCAGATCATTTTTCAAGTGGTGTTTATTTATGGTATGAAACCCTTAAATTGTTTTATCTGCTTGATTACGGATAACTTTGTCTTGCTGATTCTATGTGTGTCTATACTGATGCATTTACAAAATAGGTCTCATCATGAGAAAATTGTTATTGTGGATAATCAAATATGCTTCATTGGAGGGCTTGATTTGTGTTTTGGACGCTATGACAATTTTGAACACAAAGTAGGTGATTTTCCACCTCTTATGTGGCCTGGAAAGGACTATTACAACCCTAGGTACTTTTTATGCTTTGATTCTTAATCAAATTAAATAATGCCCACTCTGGTATATTTAATTTGATAATTGATTAATGTTCTGCATTTTGAAAAAAAAAAATTCTATTTCTCTTTCAATTAGGGAATCAGAACCCAATTCTTGGGAAGATACTATGAAAGAAGAATTAGATCGTGAAAAATATCCTCGAATGCCTTGGCATGACGTCCAGTGTGCTCTCTGGGGGGCACCTTGTCGCGATGTTGCAAGGCATTTTGTTCAGCGCTGGAATTATGCTAAGGTTGTTTCATGTTGCTTGAAAGGAAGTTTTTGCTTCCAACTTTTGCTGTTCTGATTCTCCATTTGGAAATGATCATTTTTTTTTCTAGCGAAATAAAGCTGCAAATGAGCAAGCAATTCCCTTGCTGATGCCTCAGCATCACATGGTTATTCCACATTACATGGGAAATGGTGGAGAAGTCGATGTACGAAACAAGGAACAAGTTCAGAATCACAAAGATGTTAAAAAGACCCGGTCATTCCCTTCATCTACATCATATCAAGATATTCCACTGCTATTACCACAAGAACCTGATGGGCTAGAAGCAGCAAAGGATAGAGAAAAATATGTGCTGGACAATTCATGTGGTCTTTTGGATAATCGAAATAGAGCCCACCAGAATCAACCCTTTCCCTTGAGGAGAATCAAAGTTGAACATCCTATTCAAGACATGCAGATGAAAGGTTTTGTTGATAACCTTGGATCTCCCCAACAAGAGAGGGGAAACCACTATGATGTGATTGCCCCACCTCAAAATATGGATGAGTGGTGGGAAACACAAGAGAGAGGCGATCAAGTTGTGTCTGCAGATGAAGCTAGACAAGTTGGCCCCCGTACACTATGCCGTTGTCAGGTTGGTGTAATTAGTTGCATAGAAGAGACTATTCTACATTATACATAGTTTTTCTTAACCGTAGATTTCAGCTTTTAGTTTTTTCTTATAAGATTACTTAGAGAAATAGTTTCTTTTCTTGAATTTGTTACCTGGAATCTCTCTTTTTGAAAGCATGTTTCTTCTGTTGAAGCAAAATACAGCATGCATTGATTTCCTAGACCTGTAGGATATGAACCAAATTAGATGTTTTGTACGATTACAGCGCCATCATTTCTATCTATAGGTATTGCAATTCATTCATATGTTTGAAAATTTCTCTATACATTTTAAGTGATTCCCTAACATTTCATGGCAACTTATGGTACTTGAATAGGGTTAGTTATAAGTTGATGGTTTGTTGGATTCTCAATGCTGTGCCATTTAAAAGATCGTAAAGTGTGAGCTTGTTCATTAAAAAATTTATATTTCTTTTTGAAGTGATTGAAATTAGCATGTTTGTAATAAAGGGAGGAATGATGAGCAATAAGAATCTATAGCACAACTAACCACTGAGTAACTTGAATTAGACGTACTGTCTGACCATTATTGCAATTGTACCAACCTTTGATCTTCTTCTTAATATGTCTCACAAATATATTATAGCTTCAGGGCTTGATGTCATGATAACCTTATCGCATGTTAGGAATCAACATTAGGAAAATGCATAGAAACAACAAACATGCAAATCTGCGACCTTGTTCTCTTTTATGATCTTTCCAACTTTCAGATTTAAATTGCTAGCAGGGATATCTAAAACTAATTACTTGACCTTGCTTCTGGGTATGTGAAAAATAACCTTCTTCATTTTGATATTGGTTTAGGGGGAACTAGTTAACTTTAAGTAGTCACATAGTTAGATTTCACAGTTGAGTTAGCATTTGTGAGAATGCCTATTTTAATCATCATGTGATTAGCCTGCTTATATTTGTTTAACTGAGCTGCAATCCTAGACACCTAACATACGAATTGGAAGTAAAAAATACATGGGAGACCTTTTCTGGAGTTGAGCTCACAATTATATTTTTGTTTATTTTTTACATTCCCATATAATATATGGCATGTAGGATGTGTCTGGTGGCATGTTTATCGAGTGATTACTTAGATGAATCATTCTCTTACTTTTTGCTGATTTCACTGGTTACAGATCATTAGAAGTGTCGGTCAATGGTCAGCTGGAACAAGCCAAACTGAAGAGAGCATTCACAATGCCTATATTTCCCTTATTGAAAAAGCAGATTATTTCATTTACATTGAGGTAGGGATTTTTTTTTTTTTTTCATTTCTCAATGCTCTTGTTATAAACATTTCCAACTAATTGTTTGCAATAGACCCATGGCTTTAAAAAGGCTTCAATGTGTAAGTGGCTACTAAGGTGTAATTTGAACTGCATAATTGTTTGCTATTAATTGTTTGAGGTGATTACCATATTTAGTAGCTTGTAACTTCTAAGGTCTTCTAAAAGACTTGCATATGCCTTTTGGATTCCGGAGAGAGAGAGAGAAGTATATATATGAGTCCCAACTTCCAGCCACACAAAAATTTCACCAACCTAATGCAACTAAACTGACATTATTCCAAATAAAAATTTATTTCAATCCTAAATTGGTCAAAATTATTCAAATTGATCCTGATTTGAACCTACGTGATCCTCATCATGCTTACATGGCAGATTCCTTTCAAACCCAATCTAACTGCAGCTCTTCCCCTAAAACCTAATTTGTTGGTTTGAAGTTAAAATACAAAAATTTAATACAATAAAATTGATATCTATAAGTACTAGCCTCCTTGAAGTGTTTTTTTTTTAATGAGCAGTTTGTTAAATAATGATCATGGCTTGTAGAATATAAATTCATAAAGCAAATTGTGATAGCAGTATAACTTGGTCATAAAGACTAGATTAAAGACAACCAAGAAATATGAGGGAGGGAAAGATAAACAGGACAGAGTGGAACTCGTGGCTTTCTAAGTGCATATTATACCTCATAAAAGGGAAGTATTTTCCTAATCATGTAGAGCTGTAGCTAAAATAGGAGTTGAAGCTCACTAAGAATCATTTCTGCCTCAGTATGTTGTACCTGTTTACAGTTTTGTGACTTCTTGTCAAGTGGTCCTTCAAAACCATAATTAGCATAGAAATCTACAAGACTTAAAAGTGTTCATTAGTTTTATGGGTCAAGAAAATTCCATCATTTGAAGGTTATTTCTTGCTCATATTTGTTGGTGGGTCCTTTATTGCCTGTTTACTTGAGTAGGTACATAGGGGGAAGAGGGATGGAGATGAAAAAGGAGCATGATTTTTCCCCCCTTTTCTACTTTCCTTCTCCCTCTCTTCCCTCCTGTCCATCCACTTAAGTAAACAGGCTATCAGTAAGTACCGTGACATTTTATATTATGATGAAATATGATCAAATATTCTGTTTTCTTTATTTTTTTAAAAGCTTACTTGTTAATCCCTTTGATTATTTGTTGCTTTGTTCAAATTCTTTTTCATGTGCCACTCTTTCTTCAAGGTTTTATATAAATCCATCCATACAAAAAAAGATTGTTGTTATATATATTGGTTTATATTTGCATTATATTTTGCTTATCTGTCAATGTATGGGAGTACCTTTTCTGAAATTGTTTTTATTTTTTTTCCCAGAATCAATTTTTCATATCAGGGCTCTCAGGTGATGTGATAATAAGGAACCGTGTCTTAGATGCACTGTACCAGAGAATTCTGAGAGCAGAGAGGGAAAAAATGTGTTTCAGGGTCATAATTGTGATACCCTTGTTACCTGGATTCCAGGTACCATATATTAATAATTTAGTTGTCTTTTCCTTGGTATTCATCTGACAACCTTTGTCACAGGGTGGCATTGATGACGGCGGTGCTGCATCTGTGAGGGCAATAATGCATTGGCAATATCGAACCATTTGTAGAGGTCCAAATTCAATATTGCAGAATCTATATGACTTGATGGGTCCTAGAGCACATGATTACATTTCTTTTTATGGCCTTCGATCATATGGAAGACTTTCTGATGGAGGTCCTTTGGCGACAAATCAGGTGAAGATTCAACAGTCAACACTTTGAAATTATCTTGTTTAATAATTCATTCTCAGAGCAGTTGCTTATATCTGACATATCACTCCCATAAGATAGATATGGCATCCAATCTGTAGGCTTTACTGAATGCAATCTGTAGACCTTACTGAATGCTCTTATCGTTCATGTGCCCTTGTTGAATTTGAGAACTGATTGGATTTGTCATCAAATTGTGAGTGATACAACTTAGGTAAGCAAACTATGACATGCTGTTGCTGAGCATCCATGGCCAGAACCTCAACATACCGTGTATTCTTGGTTTCACAAAAATGATATCTATCTTTACCTAATTATCAATAAAACATGCACAGCCTGGTTATTACAAAAAAGGCAAATAATTATGGTGGGTACTGACTATTTAATCTGATCTAGTTCTTGGTGACAAGTCATCCAGATGCATTGAATATTTGTTTCTTGAGGCAATTATTGATATGTATTACTGTCATTGTGCTTTATATCCATCGACATGTAAAATATGCTTCTATTGAAACTTTTGCATCCACAATTTTTATATTCAATTTCAGTGGCAGGAAAGGACTCTTTTTTATCATTTCTTTTTTTTTTTTTTCACTTTTGAAAAAATTCTTGTTCCAAGGTTTCTAATTTTTGGAATTCATTCTTTCAGATATATGTACACAGCAAATTGATGATAGTTGATGATCGGGTGGCATTAGTTGGTTCAGCTAACATAAATGATAGAAGCTTGTTAGGATCTAGAGATTCTGAGGTATCCTTCTACTTTAATATTTGCCTTTCTAAATTAATAAATATTCATTTGCACAGCATATGCTAGAGCATTTATGTTATCTGTATCTCTGGTCAGTACTAATCAAATGCTTTGGTTGATTTTCTTATATTCTTTTAGATGCTAACTTGTAGATTTCATTCTATTATCTCATTTTTTAAAAAACATTGTATTTATTTGATAGTTGTTTTTCTAAATATCAGTCAGATTGTCTAAATCTAATGTAGTGATGTGGGCCCAAACAGAGGATCGAATGAGAGTCTAAACTGCTGTCAATAGAAAGAACAGGTTTATTCCTCAGAAAGGGCTTAGTTTGGGGCTTCCTGCTGCTTCCTCTGCCCATGTTGTGCCTCATTCGGAGGATAGAGAATACTATGTTCAAGACGAGAGAAATGATAGAAATTAGAATGGGAAACAATGTATATCTTGGACATATATAAGCACACCTTTACATTGTGTGATAACAATTAAATCCTTCCCTATTGTCACAAACATGACACAATTACTATCACTCCTTCAAAATATTATCTACCCTGCTAATTCTATTACTGCTGATAACTGCCATTTCCATCCACTTCCCTCCACCATAACAGGACATGTTGCTATTTGTCACATTCTTTTATAAACTTGAGTTTCCAAGTCACACAATATGTGTTCACATCGGCATATAATATACATATTCCTTGTTTTGTTTTGTGCTTCCACTTGTCCCTGTAGACTTGTTTCTTTACTGCGATTTACAATTATTCATAATCCTGGCACACATGCTCACTTCACCTACCATTTAATCATCCCGAAAAGTATGGAAATAGAACTTCCATGCTGCTCATTAGCTGAACTCTGAAGCTAGTTTCTGTATTTTCCCTAGATAACGACAAGTTACTTTTTCTACAAGATGTAAATTTTGTCATCCAACTATGGAGTTGGTGGGTATTCTGGAAAGCTTTACATCAGGAAAATTCTAGACCATGAACATTTAAAACATTGTCTTCATATAGTCATAATTCGTGTAGTTATTAATAACTTAATTTAAGTAAGCAATTTTTAAGAAAACAATATACAATTATTATCAAAAAGGCCATTAATATATAAATTGGCTACCAGTCTAATAGCTTATTTTGGACAAGTTACCAGCTTATTCTTTTAGTATGACGTCCAAAAGGTACCACATTTGAGATGATGGCCAACCTTGAAATGGTGTAGTGCATCGGATACGAGTTCATGCTTTGGCCCACCCTGTTTTTCACTAGTTCGCGGCGTGATTTTAGGTTTTGTTTGTACCACTCTCTGAGTTCTGTTAGCCAACCTATTTCTGATCTTGCTTGGACTTAGGAGGAATGTTAGACCATGTATATAAGTTGGACCTTTTCTGAGATTATGGTCATCCAACAACACTGAACACATGAAGTTAATTAAAATCAAGTTAGAGCTCAAGGCCAGAAGATATAAATATGGTTTTGTACCTGATAAAAGGTTTCCTTTGCAACTGATTACCTAGAGAAATGTGCAACACCATATGCATCATGCAAACTGGGCATGCTAAGTCAACCACATATATGATCTGACTCCATGAGTGCATGTTCAAAGTGCATATGACAAATGTGAGGCAGTTAAACTATGCATACACACTTCTGGCCACGTTGAACAGCTTTAAGCTTCCTTTTTATTTTTTTGATTATTTTCTCTAGCGAAATATATTTTTGTTCTGATTTCTATGTGGCTAATTATATTTTAATGAACTTTTGCCTTGGTCAGATCGGTGTTCTTATTGAAGATAAACAATTTGTTGATTCATTTATGAATGGCAAACCATGGAAAGCTGGAAAGTTTTCTCTTAGTCTTCGCCTCTCATTGTGGCTGGAACATTTGGGTCTTCGTGCTGATGAAGTTAGTAGATATTTTCTGCTATTCTTGAAACTTTATTCTCTACCATGTGTACTATGGATGATCTTGTACCTACAGATTTCAACAGCTTAATTTTCATTTTGAATTGTGAAATTATATCTTGGCAATCTTTTTAATTCAAACCAATCTAAAGGTTCACATATATCCCACAATAGCACCTATTTTGATTTTTGCTGCCTCATGGAAGATCAGTCTTCTTTATTGCAACTTGTTAATTTAGATATCTTACTGGACTGACAGTGATACAAAGTTTGAATATTGTACTTGAGCCACAGTCAAATAGAATATGCATAAGTTCTTGTCTTTGTTTTTTTTTTTTTTTTTGTTTTTCACAGATTAGAGATCTTGTTATGTTAGCCTTTTAAAATCTTTTTTTTTTTTTACCACAGATTAGTCAGATTAGAGATCCTGTCATTGAGGCCACATACAGGGATATATGGATGACAACTGCTAAGGTGAGAAAAGTGTATCTTCTTTCTTTCATCCAATTACTTGTTTGCTCTTTTCAAAACTATTGGAACAGAATATATTAGTCATTGTCATAATTAGACTATTTGTCTATCCCGGTACTCATGTCTGACATTCAGTCTGACAAACTCAAGCTGGATTGTGTGACCTGCCAATATAAAACGTGGCAAGATCATCTCTCTCCATTCTACATGGATCTTTGCTTGGACTCTCCATTTCACTTGATTAACTTTGAGAGATCATCTTTGATCTTAACTCGAGTTTGTGATTAGTTAATATCTGATAGTTAGAGATAATTATAATCAATAAAACCTCAATATTGTCTTTTATTTTATATATTTAATTTATTTATATCTTAGGGTTTGTTAAGGATGCATTTGTGCAGAAGAAATGTGAAATGTCAATCTTTCCTTTGAATAATTTAAAATGAACTATCATCATTATCAAGCTGCGTTTGAAAGATCTTTGATATCTCCTTTTGCCCTTGTCTTGATAAAAGAGAATTTCCCTGTTAAATTATATTGCAAGCATGAAAGTCTTTTAAATGATATTAAAGGGAAAACAAAAAGAACATTTAAATATGCATTAGCTGAGGATTCTAATTATGACACAGGAATGGGATTCCAAATTGGTAGTCATTTTCTAGTCTTCTATTACAAAAACCTTTCTCGTCTGCTTGGGGTTTTTTTTTTTTTTTTTTTGACACCTCCCGCAGAAAACTCTTTGACATCACAAATTGCACATTCCTTGTATTACATTCATCATCTAGATACATGCCATTGAAAAAAAGGTAGATTTGCTACTTTAGCGGCCCCCCTAGTGCCGAGATACATGCCATTACAAGATAGGGAGACACATTGTTCTATCGCAAACTAGCATATTATTACAAGATAGGGGATAACATTCTTGTTTGCCTTCAAAGAAAAAAAATGCATGTGTGCTTCCGATACTAGCTCTAACTAAAGTTAGTAAATATGTTTCTGTCAGACAAACACAATGATATACCAGTCTATCTTTTCATGCGTTCCCAATGATCTTATCCACACCAGGTACGATCATATTCTTGAACATTTATGATCCGACACCTCAGTTCTATTTTCACATTTCCTCTGAAAAATGATCAAATATGCAGATCTGCCTTCCGACAAAGCACTAATTATTGTAAAGAGAAACTCAGACATACCACCATTGATTTAGGAATATGTCCTGAAAAGTTGGAGACCTACGAGAATGGAGATGTCAAAGACATGGATCCGATGGAGAAACTACAGATGGTTAGAGGTCACCTGGTTTCATTTCCTCTGGATTTTATGTGCAATGAGGATTTGAGGCCTGGTTTCAGTGAGGGCGAGTTCTATGCGTCCTCTCAGGTTTTTCATTAGCTTATAAACTTACATTCTTTTTCGATACATTGTATATTGTATACCACAGCAGCCCCATGGCTTGTAAATGTTCTCAACGTGTACGTACAGGAGCAGAGTAAACTATACATGATAGATAAATCATTCATTGATTTTTATAGGCCAAAGAATAAAATCCTTTTCAAAATGATGGTCCTTTTGTTTCTGTTTGCTTTACCTGGGTAAATTTACCATTTTAGCATAATTTTGATATAAACTATCATTGATCTTGGTGACAAAAGGTGGAATCCGCCACCCGGCCCCACAGGATTAAACTATCATTGATCTTGCATGACCGTCAAGATGTTGGAAAATATGCTCGATCTAGGCATTTTCCACTCGAAGATAGTTAACTGGTTGTTTTGATTATTGACAATTTCCTGTGCAGCTAATAATTAAATCTCGATAAAATTGTCCTTCTGCTTCGTCTCTTCGATGTTATTTAATTCAGATCAAAAGACAAAAAAAATAGTCCAGTGCACAAGAAATTAACAGAGAGAACTTGAAAAAAAATCATCTCCATCACTCGTTTGCTGTGGCTAGGAAGACATGCCTCCGATTCTTCAACCTTTACACGATGGTGCACGCATTCGGATTTTCCTCGCTGAAGACGCAGACTTCTCCACCACCACGGCGGTAATTACCACCATAACTGTAGTCGTCGCCGGCGACACCATCCTGGATGAAGCGAACACGCTGCGGCAGAGCATAAGGCGAGGTCCTGTAGTGGCTATAACCGCTATCTGCATAGTCAGGAGGCTCATATCTCCGAGGATAAGGGCAGTGGTAGTGGTCGTTGTAGTGGTAGTAATTTGGGATGCGATCGTAAGGATAGTGGTGCACTACGGGGATGATCTCGCCCACCGTCTTGGGCTCGCTGGTTACTGCCTCTTTCACCTCAGGGGCTGCAGCCTGGCCTTGTGAAGGTGGTGCCTCTTCCTTGGGCGGTATCGTCTCAGCCTCAGCCGGTGGCTCAGCCGCCGGAGGCGGCGGCGGTGCTGCTGGCTCTGCTGCTCCTCCGGTGGCCTCACCGGCTGGTTCCGTGTGCGAGCAAACCGTCGCGATCTTCCTCGCCTTCTTGATGGCCTTGACGATCGCCTCTGGCTCGGCCGTGCCCACCACCGTCAGCTTTTGACTGGCTAAGTCGATGTTCGTGCTGAAAATTCCTGCAGACCAATGCCAAGTTTAGCCAATTCTTCAACCTTTGGCTTACGGAACCCAGAAAGGAATTCTCACCGTCGATGCTGTGCAGTGCCTTCTTGATCTTCTGCACGCAGCCACGGCAGTCCATTCGGACATGCAGCTCCGTCACTCGAGCTTTCTGCAGTTCGATATTGAAAGGGAAAAAAAATTAGAACAGGCGAAGATGAGTTGAGAGTTCAGAGTTCAGACAGAAAAATGGCCATCGTGCTAACTCACCTCAAGCTCTGGAACCATGGCTATAGCTCTCGTGTTGTTGTTGGGATGGAACTGAAAGATGAGAGTTGGCTGCGTATTTGTACTAGAGGAATTCGAAGGGGGGGAATCGTTGAAAGTGATGGGGAAAGCACACTCATCGTGTTGGTGCCGTAGTGTGGTTGGTTTGGAGTTATGGAACGCATCCCGGAAAGAACTTGCTTTGGCGATATATCCATCAGCCGACCAAGGATTTAAAGGGATAGCATTATGGGGTTTGTTTTTACTCTTCTGTTTTTTCTTTCAAAAATTTAAAAAGTCAAATCAAATCTTTGTTTTGGTTTGGGGATATATCCACTGAAGAAGAATCCTTCCGGACAAAGAAAAGAATAGCTATCGCTAGTTTTGACAAGTGAATGCCTATTGTTCATTTGAATGGGCATCTGATGAATATTTATATAGAATATGGGTAAAAAGCTCATGGCGATGACGTGAATACAGAAAGTAGAAAGTAGATTCTTGGATATGGTAAATGATCAGGTTTGAAATAGGACGGATGATGTTAAAAAATACGATGGCAAGGGAAGGAAGACTCAGAGTGAATTGTATGCTGAGGTGGCGTCCGCACGTTCGTTCTTCTGCTGGAATGGTCGCACGTCCGATCTCCTGTAAGCACTCACACAAACTCAACCAAACGTTAGTGGCCGAACCAGGGAAGAGGTTCCCTTGTTCAATTCTCCGATGCTT